>JALIZH010021887.1:0-62115 GCA_030522465.1 Rhipicephalus appendiculatus | reverse complement strand
ATACTACGCATGTATATATACATGCGTAGTATAGATATACGTGCGTAATATACATGAATGCCGAATTTAAAAACAAACACTGACCTTATTTACGTGTATGTGCGCACACGGAAATTGTCAAGTAAATAAGCGGTGCACCGGCACAAAACGTACATTGGTAAAGCATCTCCATGTATATTTTAGGATTCAAAGAGAAACTCAATCTGTCTTGTTTTCATTAAGCTTTACGAGCGCCAGTGTGAGCGGTCATAGAGTGATAGACGGTCGTGCTTAAATGTACGCACAGGCACCATGCTCGTGCACCATACACAATGCAACTTAGACAGTACGCCAATGCTTATTAGAATATATAGGCCATATAAGACGACGAACGTATTTTCGTATTGGATCATCGCTTTTAAGATTTCCCCCTTGGAGACAAGCTCCAAAGTTATCTTCCTTTTTCCGTCACTGCAGTCTGCGTTGCCACCATAAAAAAAATTCTTGATGTACTTAGCTATCGGCAAAAGGCAAAAGTAAAGCTATGAGTAAGCAGTGAGCAAAATGAAAAAAAAAAGTGCGCGTCCATGTCCTGTCACATAGTCGCAATAAAATGAAAGCTGCACGAGCGGCCTTCCAGGAGCCTGTTGTAATCTTTCTATGGCACTTATTGCAAGTTACAAAGCTTGCATTAGTGCGCCGTTGTTATATGCGCACAGTTATAGACACACCATCAGGTGGGCTTTTTGTTATCCTAAAAACCGCCAGGCCTGTGCGCAACACGCAGCACAGCACAGCTAAAGATAGAAGAGCGGCTCTTCTGGAGCCTATTTGGAGCCTTTTGTAAATATTCCTTGGTCAACTTGCATGGTACCCACTACGCCATAAATCGTCATAATTTTTGCGTAGTAGGGAAGCGTCCCCCATGTCCATAGGTGTGCGCAAGGGGGGGGGGGGCAGTGGGGTCTTGAGGGGGGGAGGGGGGCAAAGACTACCTGATACATTGACATATAGGTAGCGAGGGGGCAAGAGGAGGGGGGCGCAAAATCAGCCCCTTACATTAATGTAATAGGGAGGGGGGCACTGCGATGAACCTTCGCCTGCCCCTGAAGCGGAACCCTGCGCAAGCTTATGTCTATGTCATTATTCGTCATTTTTCCGATAAGCGTGGTATACGCTTGCAACGCAGTATGCGCACTTTGTGGCTGCTGTGGCTGAAGGCGATGAAGAATTATGCGGGAAGCTTTTGTAATGAGTTGGAGCTTTCAACGACCCACTCCTTACGCGAACGGCATTTTGTGAAGCTTGGTTGTTACTTTACTGTTCTAAAACAATTTATTACACATGTTTACGTGATTCCTTACCCGACATGAAGCCTGCATAGGGTTAGCTTGAAACAGAGTTTCGAGCACCGGCGTAGCTTAGTGGTAGAATCCTGGGTTGCCACGCAGAGGGCCCGGCTTCAAATCCCATTCGACCCTTGGTATCATTTATTTAGTTTTTTTCTTTCTTTTTTTTCGTACGATAGTGGTTACGGACAGCAGCGGCGGCGGACAACTTCGGCGCCAAAATCGTCCCTTGTTGTTATCTGATGACAGCTTTCGCTGTAAAAGTACAGTGCTTGGAAATGATGTGCACTTTAACACTCAGTAAGTGCTTCTAGTGGGAATAATGACTGTTATACGTCACCGCCGAGTACAGGCACGTACAGATGGACGTTCCAGTTAGTTAGATATTTTCCTGCTACGTGGTAAGCACTTTCCTTCGCTTCTCCTCTCTTCCCTTATTGGCGTCGTGCGACTTAGTTCAAAGCTGAACGCTTATTTATTTCCTTACAAAGCTTCTGGGACACTTCACTGCTTCGCCAGGGATAGGGTGTGTCACGAATATAAGACACTTCGCATAAATGAAAGAAACAGCGGATGACATAATAGTCATCGAAAGAAACGACGCCATTTGTTCGCGATTCGTGAACCATAATGGAACCATAATATATGGAACCATAATATATTTACTGAGCCCAAAATATAGCGGATGGAAAGATAGTATGTGGCACACAAAAAAGAAGAAATAAAGATGGACGTAGCTACAAAGCGCAAATCGTCCAGATATGATATGCTACAAAGCAGACTTTGAACGTTTCTTATGAAAAGGCGCGGACGCCGTAGGCGACAGGCTCACATGCGGATGGCAACGGTACAGGGCACACTGGCACTCCACGGGTGATAACACAAGGCGATTCCGGATACGGTGAAAGGCAAGTGGCCGGACGCCCTTTCGGTGTTCGGCAGCCAAAGCTCAATTGATCTACTGAAGACGCTGGGTTCACGTGGATTGCACGTCGTAGCGCCAACACCGGGCTACGAGGAGAATTTTGGGTAAGTGTGTGCGTTCAGCTGGTGAGCCTGCTTCTTAGTAGAACATTTTTATAAGTAAAACAATTTTGGAAGGATGTTTAATTAGCATTCAACAAAGTGGACAAGTAGAAATTTCTTATTTGGTATTAGAATGCGAAAGAGGCAAGGAAACAGCAAGGCGAAGATAGATTCGACACCTACGGTATGTACTCTGGGAGCAACAGGGGAGATGTATTATTCGAAGTGACCGGACAAAAGCAACTCCGCAGAGAGGACACCTTCTGCAGAAAGCATGTAAATATGATGTGCACATAAAAAACCCTAACGGAGAAACAAAAATTACATTTCTTATTATGCAGAAATGCAGGCATAGTAGAAGATAGACTTGGTAGGCAAAGTAAAATGTTATGGTCTAAGACCAGTGGATGATACATAACCCTTAACATAAGGCGAATGAAAGCTGCAATAATGACCAAGACAGGCCTACCAATAACTTGCAAAAAAATACATAAGTGTAGCATCCAAATTAAAGCCGAAGCATTGAAAAAGATGGAAATACCGACATTGAGGAAACGAATGAAGCCTTTACTAGACTGATCTCTGAAGCCATCAATCGAATTTGTAGCTAAGGGACCAAGTCAATATGTAATTAAACTCTCCCAAAGCAGGAAATACTCAGAAAAGAAAAGACAACAGATGAACGTGACTCGTTAAAGATATGCGTGTCATTCCACTGTGTCAAGTTTGGGAACTGGATGAGAACAAATGCAAATTTTTAAAAAGAAGGTATTGCTGACAATGGATCAATCAACGAAGTCCTTACTGCACATGATCTCTACAACAGCAATTGAAGTTGTAGGTAAAGGAGTAAGTCATAAGGTAAGTAAACTCTCGCAAACTAGGAAAGACTCAGTAAATGAAAGAAAATCTGTGGTGAGCTGGTGGGTAAGGTGATCGGTCTAGTCTGTCGTGCTGCTAAATGTCAGTACGCTTTTTGGGCGCAGCTTTCATCCTCCATAGTGGGAAGGCCGGGTGAACATGATTTGGGGCGGAAGTGTTTGGGGCAGAAGTGTCCATGAGGGACTCGTGACCTGGAGTCCAAATTATGTACGTTTCTGGTAGGTGCTTTGCAGCAGCTGAGATAACTCATAAGGCTAGCCTGCTAATTCTTCATTTCTGAACATTTTGACAAGCTGCATGACAATTTTTTAGTATTATTTCTTCCACAGCAAAGATTTAGAAGGTGAGGGCTATGGCTTTTTCTTCTGTCGTACCGGCTTTCTGTTTTTCAATTTCTGCATTTTTCAGGTATAAGTAAGGATCGCATAAGTGATTCTACTGATGGTGAGCGCTTCTATTATTTTGATTTTGTCTTTTTTGAAGACGTTCTGCCTGTTGTACCAAGTGCGCGACTTGCGTGCCGGTTTCTTGAAGTTTGGGTAAGGTTGTCGATGTGCGGAACCAAGGACTGAGCGAGCCTACTTTAGGAACTTAGTCGCTTCAACCAACGCTTTCATTCTGAGATGCCACCTGTTGGCGGTCGTCCTCTTGTGCTAGCTTTTAGTACAAAAAGCCGGCAGATCCCACGCACTGTGGGAATTGATCTAATGCGAAGCAGTCAGGAAGGAGCAAATTATGCTTTACATAATTTGCATGTCATGTTTTACACGTTGCGACCTGTCATTTGTGTTCGTCATACAGTCACGTCGTGATATACCAATATTGGTGTATGTCAAGCTAGCGAACTGGACGCAAGCGCACCATGAGCGTGGCATGTAAATGGCATTGTAGATGACATGCATGCCAAGATTTTGATGTTAACCACCTGCCACTTATGTTCGTTATACAGTCATGTCACTCAATCCCAAATTTGGTGTATATCAAGCTAACGAAACGTCCGCGAGCACGCCATGAGCGTGGAATGCAAGTGATGTCGCTCATGACATGTCATGATCTCCCTATTACCACTTGTCATTTATGTTCGTCATACAGTGATGTCACTCAATACCAAATTTGGTGTACCTCAAGCTAACGAAACGGCCGCGAGCACGCCATAAGTGTGGCATACAAGTCATGTCGCACATGACAAGTCATGATTTTCGTATTGCCACTAGTCATTTATGTTCGTCATACAGTCACGTCACTCAATACCAAGTTTGGTGTATATCAAGCTAACGAAACAACCGCGAGCGCACCATGAGCGTGGCATGTAAATCATACTTTTCATGACAGGTTATTCATGATTTTCATGATAGGACCAGCCATTTACGTTCGTCATAGAGTCATTATTCCCTCTATTTGCTTCAATGTGTTCGGCAGTTTCATCATGTCAATGTTGAAGAGCAGTGGTGAGATAACAGAGCCTTGAGCGCTTCCTTTATTTGTCATATCAATGCGGTCCAATTTCAGACTGCCAAGAGCACTGTCGCTGTTCTGCCGGTGCGAAATGTTTGTAAATTGCAGTACGTTCTTTCGCCATAGTGCTTGTCCTGGAGGTTCCTCAGTACTGTCCAATAAGAGACATTCAAAGACTGCTTTCACGTCCAATGACAAGACTCTTGTTGTGCTTGTCAAGATGATGAATGACGTCCTGCTTCAGCTGTAACAAGATGTCTTGCACTTGATAAATTGTGGGGAGATCCATGCATGGTGTCAGGCAAGTAAGTACTATTTTCCAAGTATGGCGTTGGCCTGTCATGAACCATATGCTCATACAGCTTACCGGCGCAGGATGTCAGGGATATGGGTCGCATATTTCGTATTCCCAGTAGTTCGTTTGGCTTCTCAATCATGGCCTCA
The DNA here is from genome assembly GCA_030522465.1 of Rhipicephalus appendiculatus. Lineage (NCBI taxonomy): Eukaryota > Metazoa > Arthropoda > Arachnida > Ixodida > Ixodidae > Rhipicephalus > Rhipicephalus appendiculatus. The sequence goes on along the minus strand of JALIZH010021887.1, from coordinate 56,980 downwards.
GCGTGTTTCCCGATTGCTGGTATGGTCCATCTTTCCCAGCTGTCGTTGACAGTTTTTAGGTGATCATCTTCGTCAATCTTCCCTAGGTTGCGGAGTATCTTGACATTTACGCAGTCTTTACCTTGAGTTGTGTTTCGAGTGAGCTTTTTCCAAGGCCACTTGCATTTCATTTCGCTTGCCTGTGTAATCTAGGTGCAAAGCTGAAATGTATAATGCTTGGATACCTCCCGCCAGCTTCTTCCTTATTTAATGCAGGATTTCGCCTTCCGAGCCCCCCGTAGTTAATCAGCTTTGTTAGATTCTTCCAGGGGTTTCTTTTTGATTCCGCAGTGCTCAACATCGACTTGAAGATGTCTCAGGTATTGCGGGTGCTTAAATTTTCTTGGAGACTGTCCCACATCTGGTTCCAGTTCTGAGTTGCTAATTCGTCGGCGTAATTGTGGGCTTGTCTGGTGAGTTTCGCTTTGTTTTTTAAGACCCAGCTCTGTTTTTATTTTTTCCATCGATGGATGACGCTTCTAGAGGCTTCATAACCGACGGAACAGGTGGGTCCACAGCTGGTGTTTCAACGGTCAGTTGAATTCCCTACATGTACTTCAACGCTTTTTCTGTCGTGAGTTTGGTTCACCCTTCCAGGTCTTCAATATTTACTGTCGGTTCATCTTTTCGGAAAGCGGTCCAGTCCATGGTTTTTCCTTTACTGATCTTGAGAGGTGCCCTTTTCGTAGATTATTTTCGTTTGCACCAAGTAGTGGTCGCTTCAAGCAGTTTCTTCGAGTCTCTTCTATAGCACTTAGGACATTCCCGTTGTGAATGTGAGATCTGGGTTGCTGTCTTTTGATACACTGTTTTGAAACTTTCTAGGGTAGTGTGCTTCCGTCCACAAAGTTAAGTGATGGTGTTGCACTGTATCGTGGACATAACTTGCTTTGTTGTCCGTGTTGTGATACCACCAACCCATATGGTAAGCACTGAGATCCATCAGCATACGATCTTGTGTTCTTGTGCTTCGTCACTTCTCTGAAAAGTACATCTAAGCTTGCGAGAGATTTCTTCGAGGGGGGGGGGGGTGGGCTATGAATATTTAGTAAGAACAGACTCTGACCCGTTTTTCTTGCCAGGAAGAACGCCAAGAAGGTGTGTTCCTTGTGATTGTCAATGAGATCGTGTTGTGGTACTAGCAGTTTCAGTAGGGTGATTCTACGAGAGATCGAACATGCATGTCCGGTCGATATTTTTGTTTGGTCTGGGTTTTTATATGTTATGTGGGCACATTCAAAGTGCACGGAACCGAACATTTTATTTCCGAAAAACGCTCCGAGCGCGAGAAAAAAAATATTTGAAGGTGGCGGCGCGGGCGTCTTGTTTTTGCTCACCGCAATATTTTTGCATTTCGCGGCCGAATTTAATGCGAACTGTAAACGTGGCGTCGAAAATATTTTGTGTTGGTTTTAATAGGCAATAGTGTGAACTACATCCATGTTTTTTTGATGCTGTCCTCCAAACGGAAAACAAATGTAAAAAAAATGGCAAACACGGCCCAAATTGAAAATGTTTGCTAAGTTTGATGCGTCTTCGCGTGTTTGCTATTTTACACAGAAACTTCAAAACTGTGTCACATATAGAAAAAGGCCTTTGAAATATTGCTGCGAAAGATGGCTTTCCTACAATCAGCGTAAAAAAAGAAAAACAATGTTAGAAAATTCAAGTTTTTTCAAAAAAGCCCATTTTCAAAAGACAAAATAAAAAAAACCCGGTCTTAAAATTGGCGAAAATTTTTTATCGAAGAGCGCTTATGTCATTCAATGCACGGTTTCAATATTATATGTCCTCATTTGCTTTGTTAATGAGATATAAGGGGCCAAATTGACCCTTGCTGCGTGTTCTCACTGCAGTGCCTTTGAAGGTTGTTATCAGCTTGCATCGTGCGTAAATCTAGAGTACTAATTATTTTGCTGCAGCGAAACTTCACTCTGGTGGCCTGTTTTCAGGAAAAATGTATTCTCAGATTTTATTTGTGTCTAGCGTGCGCAGGGGTGGGCTGCTTCCGCTGTTTAAAGGACTACGCGTACGCAGTTTGCAGCCTGCAACCTTGCCTACAAGCATCACAAGAAAGGTGGACACACCTGTAAAACATGTTAATGGCTTCCATGTTCCTCAAGAAATGCTTGGTCTACGTCATTGCGGTTCTCAGATGTAGACGGGTTTTCCATAAGATGCGTAAGGCAATGCCAACATACCTCTGTCGCGAATATCCGCAGTTTGCAGCCTGCAGCCTCAACTTACCCCGCCATTATTCACTAATCTGTAGCACGCGAGACACCGCGAGCACATGCTTTAGGTGAATTTGCCAACACTCGCCTCGCACACACAAAAAAACATCTGTATGCAGCGACAAGCTAGCTAGCTTAATTTGTAACTAAATGCCACACGCCGCGTTATGGAGCTGCTTTCTCACAGCCTGCTTCCCTTGCGTTACGTGCTTTAGATGCTCTAACCATCTTATCTATTCGATGCACACTGTATCTAAATAACATTTGTAAAAAGTTATCTCAGTCACTTCTGAGCCGTTAATTTCCCTTCCCGCAGTCTCATGTTTCGGCGTCGCAGATAACGTCAACGTCCTCTTGCATCATCTCGACCTTTACCTCAGCGTTTCAGCAGCCAGAAATCGTGTGGTGCGGCATGATTAAGCCTCAAGTGGCAGAAGCTGCGCAATTTATGATGTTTTGTCGGCAATTTTGCTAAACTGCTTTCGCATGTCGAGAACAGTAGGGATTGCTGGTGACTACAGACGTATACGTTATCCTTAATTTCGACTACGAGTGTGACCCACACAGTAATTGTCGTAGTACAAAGCCTTTAGACAGACAAAGCCATGGTCATAAAGCGTGAAAACATCAGCAATTTCGGAAACTCAATGACGACAGCAGCGCATAAGTGAGAGAATGAGTGTGGCGCTGCTCAGTGCAAACGTATCGACTTGGTCTGTTCACTGCACATGATGCGCGTGACCTATGACTAGGTCCGAGTATTCTGTGCCAATAATTTACGCATTTACAAGAAGAAGATTGTTGAGGAGGAGGAGGAGGAGCATTAATAAACGTTTATTTCACGTAACGGTATCACGGTGCAAGACCCGCGTCAACCCTACCTAGGTGGGAGGTCTCATTCCAGGAACCCTCTGGCTTTCGCTGCCTCCTTGGCCCTGGCGACGAGACGCTGTTGTTGGTCGAGGTCCTCCGAGGCGAGCTTGGCCTCACACGTTTCGATAACGTGTTCGTTGTGTAAATGTTTTTGTGTTCTTTTTTTGCCATTACTGTTTCTGTTGTTGCCTACCTGCGGAGGCCACTGCCACATATGATGAGAATATTCGCGACGGAGGTCTGCTGGCACTGCCTTACGCGTCTTATGGAAAACCTGTCTACATCTGAGCACTGCGATGAGGTAGACCAAGCATTTCTTGAGGAACATGAAGCGATTGATATGTTGAACAGGTGCGTCCACCTTTCTTCTGGTGCTTGTAGGCGAGGTTGCAGGCTGCAAACTGTGTACGCGTAGTCCTTTAAAGAGCGGAAGCAGCCCACCCCGCACACGCTAGACACAAATAAAATCTGAGAATACATTTTTCCTGAAGACAGGCCACCAGAGTGAGGTTTCGCTGCAGCAAAATAATTAGTACTGTAGATTTACGCACGATGCAAGCTGATAACAACCATCAAAGACACCGAAGTGAGAACACACAGCAAGGGTCACTTTGGCCCCTTATATCTCATTAACAAAGCAAATGAGGACATATCATATTAATGCCGTGCATTGACTGACATAAGCGCTCTTCGATAAAAAATTTTCGTCCAAGTTGAGACCGTTTTTTTTTTATTTTGGTTTTCGAAAATGGGCTTTTCTGAAAGAACTTGCTTTTTTAACTATTTTTTTCTTTTTTTACGCTGCTTGTTGGAAAACGTTTTTTGGCAGAAATATTTCAAAGCCTTTTTTATATACGTGACACAGTTTTGAAGTTCCGGTGTAAAATAGCAAACGGGCGAAGACGCATCAAGCTTAGCGAACGTTTTCGATTTGGGCCGTGTTTGTCCATTTTTTTTTACATTTTTTCCGTTTGGAGGACAGCATTAAAAAAACATGGATGTATTTCACAGTATTGCCTATTAAAACCAACACAAAATATTTTCTACGCCACGTTTACAGTTCGCATTAAATTCGGCCGCGAAATGCAAAAATATTGCGGTGAGCAAAAACCAAGACGCCCGTGCCGCCACCTTCAAATATTTTTTTCTCGCGCTTGGAGCGTTTTTTGGAAATAAAATGTTCGGTTCTGTGCACTTTGAGTGTGCCCGCATAACATATAAAAAACCCAGACCAAACAAAAATATCGACCGGACATGCATGTTCGATCTCTCGTGGAATCACCCAGTATTAGGAACACCATGCGTGTCCTTCGCTCCGCTATATAGGTTTCGTATCCTCTTATGTTGATTGTGTCTGGATGGCTTTCTCGCAGGGCTATGACGTGTGAATTCTCTCAAGTAGTCAGTTGTATTAAGCTCTGCCTTTTGGACTTGGTGGATCTATAATTCCTCTGCCACATCTTGAGTCTTGATTGCTTGTCTCGTGTGTTATCCTTGAGTACGCTATTCATCTTAAGGTACAAGGCCAAGTGCGGAAAAAAAAATGAAATTTTTAAAAAGCTATAATCACTAGGCATTATTAGCCTACGATATAAAACACATATATTTAGGCACATATGAGCATTTTAAAGCCACTGCAATTTTCGTTAATCTTTCGTATTTAGAAATGTTATGAATAGTGGGCCTTACAACAATACTCCTAAGTCAAATTGCGCTCATTGAAGAAGAGTTATTCTTTTGTTGAAACGCGAAAAAAGCTTTGGCCTGTGGAATGAACCAAAACGAATGATACCGGATGAGTATTAAAATATAGTGATTAATTACCCCCAAAAAAGTATGCACTAGCACTACGCACACCTTCGTATAACAAGCAGCCATATTAAATGTTGTGGCACGACTTTGCCTACTGAGGTTCATTGCACGCCTACTAACTTCGTAAGGAAGTGTGCCAAGTTTTAATAAAAAATGTTTATTAGCAGAAAAGTCAAGACCGTTCGCGTACGCAAAAACACCAGAAATATAAGTTCTGAGAAATTCAACAAAAAATATTTGAAGCGCTTAAGCGACGTGATCGCTTAAGCAGGGTGATCACGAGCGCTAAAATTTTCAACATTTCTTGCCAGTTCCATCATGGACTTTACTATTGTGTTACTTTGCTCGAGCGCCAACTATCATTTTTTTGTAGCTTGTATTGCAGCATCACTGCCATGACGGGACTCTTTCGCGCTGCGGTGCTGATCATTTCTGAGGCAAGCTTTTGCAGTCTAGAGGCCTAGATCGATCCGAATTCGCTTAAAATATCAAATGTGCTTCTGTCGCCATTATTTAAATGACATACAGCCTCAAACAAACCAAGTTTTATGGTTTACAGGCTCACGTACGTGTTCTAGAGTGTGAAAAACGCATGTACTGCGTTACTCGTTCACCTGGTGAGAAGTTTACGACTTTTATAAAGAAAAATTGTGTTGACGACCCTTTTGAGCACTATTACATGTTCGCACTTGATATGATTGCTATGTTAGCAACGAAATACTACATATGAAGTTACTTTTATGTTTCACACAAAGCTGGCACTTCCAGTTTCGCTTTAGTAGGTAATGGGTGGTCTCACAATTTTGCGTATAAATTTCGAAAAAAAAGTGCGTATATTGCAGCTTTGTGCAGCAAAATGATGTACGATAATTGCGCATTAACATTACCAAAAATCAAAACATGACATTTCGAAAAAAAAATTGCTTTTTCCACTTGTCCTCATACCTTAACCTGTCATGGTGTAAGTTATGTGTGCTTCTCTGCCTGGGTATTTGGGCCTCTTTCTGTTTTGTTTGGACGCCTTCGCCAGAGCTTCTGTTCGTGCTTGAATTTCGGCAATGAATGGGTCAACATGGGTGATAGACCCGTCCATAAACCCGTGTTGCTTTAAGTTGGTTATACTGTAGTCGTGAGGGTATGAATGGTTTGTTGTTGCTTTTGCTACTGTTGCAGAATAGGTGTGAGGGCTGCTTGGAGCGTCGTTTCCAGTTTCTCCTCTAGTCGTTTTTGTATGTTTTAGATGCGAAGCATCTTATGCTCGGGGCTCTGTCCGTCCCTCCCGTGTCCCGCGTCCCGCGTCCCCCGTCCCGCGTCCCCCGTCCCGCGTCCCGCGTCCGGCCACTTTCATGAAGTAGGGAAGCACCCATTATGCGAACCGGAACACTGTAGTAATATGAAGGTCGTCAACCCTATCACAGTCATCAGAGTCATGGCCGAGAGCACAGAGAGCCTGCTTAGCTATGGCTAGGCAGGTGGTGTCTGTCGCCCAGATTGACCCCATTCATTGAGTCATGGCCGAGAGCACAGAGAGGCTGCCTAGCAATGGCTAGGCATGTGGTGCCTGTCGCCCAGGTTGACCTCATTCCTTGATCTTGCTTGCATGTGTTTGGAGGGGGCATAGTCCCATCCCTCCTTACCGCGTCCCACAGCGCATGCGCGTTCCCTCCCCCCTCTCTCTCCTACGCTCACCCCCTTTCTCTACTCTAGAAACCCTCTACTCTAAGGAGCGTCCCCTCTCCTACGCTCACCCCTTTTCTCTACTCCAGGAATCATCTACTCTAGGGAGCGGCGCCCGCGTCCAACATCCCCACAACGTATGCGCGTCCTCTCCCCCCTCTCTCCTCTAGGAATCCTCTACTCTACGGAGCGGCTCCCACATCCCCACAGCGCATGCACGTCCCCTCTCTCTCCTCTCCTACGGTCTCCCCGTACTTTCCTCTAGGAATCCTGTACGGAGCGGCGCGCACGACAGGTAGTGTGACAGCTGCATACTCCGCTGGGGGGCGCCACGGTAGTTCCGCGGTATGAAAATGACGGAGCGCGCGCGCCTCATTCTCTCTCCTGTGCAGCGCCGCGATGAGCGCCCGGACCGCTGCCGTGAAATGAGAGCGGCGACGTTCCTCCCGCTCAAGCTAATTATCTCCCCGCTGCTTCGCATCCACACATGGTTCCATTTAGCGGTAGATGGGGAATTTTTTCTAAGCTGCTTGGTGAATGTCTGCTGGTTGTTGCATCTTGTAAGCAATCAATGGCTCACTTGCTTGACGTTTTCAGTATCCTTACGGAGCCTTTCAATATCTGTCGTATCCAGCCCACTCCACCACACCAGTAGGCTGAGGTCGTCCAGCATTTCGAGCTGGACATTCTCAGCAAAAGTCGGACACCAGCGTGAGAGCTCCACCAGTCACCAGCGTGAGAGCTCCACCGTGATGGGACTACACGACGGGCAGCGAGAACTGCTCCTGGTGTACACGGACATGTGTCTCCGGGACAGCCCCCCGCTCGGCTGCGTCATACCATCGACTGGGACGACAGTCCGGTGCCCCCCTTTGCTTCTAGCCAAAATCTGTATGATGACATTTTGGCTGCGTTGTACTTGCGTTGAGAATTTCGTCCGGAATGCTTCAGTGCCCATGGTGCTAGCCCTTGCTGATGCATAGAATATTGGTACTGTTGACCTGCTGTTCAGAGTTGCAATCGGGGTTGTGGTCCATAGATGACTTTTCAGCCATCTTCCAGTAGTGGTCATGGCCGCAGATTTTCTTGGGTGCACCGGTAGCGTGTGTCCATGAGTCTTGCACTTCACTTTTTTGTGTCTTACTTCCAGGCCATTCAGGGTCCTTCAGGCTTGCACGCATTACGGTGCATATCTGCTGTTTCGGTTTTAAATGCGAATGCATTTCTTAGTCGGGCTATGTCAGGCGCATCCGGCGGCGTCCGCGGAGGAGGAGGATAGGTTGAGGAGGTGTCCGCGCGCCAGCAGGTGTTATCTCTCCGCTCTCACTCCCTCTCCCATAGCAACAGCTGCGGGCGCGCGCGCTTATCCTCGCCCCTAGCAACCGGAGCATGTGGTGCGAGAGAGTGTAGGAGAAGGTAGGTGCAGTGCTTGGCCGCTCCTTCTCTCGCCGTTCGCTCTCTCTCCTCCCTGCGCCCCACTCTCCCGTCCGCTCGCGCCTCACTCTCGACCGTTCGCTGGCTGGGCGCCTCTCAAGGCGATGGCAGAAGTCGGTGTCGGCGCAAGAAATGCATTTGCATTTACTCACGATGCCCTTCGGGGAGGTGGGGGGCATTTTTTTCCCTCCTTCCTACCTGCTGCCATACGCAGTCTCGATTGTACTTCCCCTGCTTATGCTGAAGGCTGTTTCTAGAGTCATTTTGTCTTTCTGCTGCTCGTTTCCGGTAGTCTCAGTTAATTCGGTTGTTGCGTACATGCTCAGCCAGACCAGTGCGCGGCGAGGTGGAGCTCTTGGTTCACGGATTAAGAAAATCTGTCTTGAAGCGCGGTAGCGAGCACGAGGCGGAAATTAGCATAGCCATATAGGCCAGGGTTTTCCTTGCTCGCAGGGGACATCCATCTTGCTGCGGGCTACCGTCAGGTGGAACAGACGATCCCAATAGCATTCGGCGTATCATTCTTGCATCCTGAACGCCATATTTGGTCGCCATCACTGACGACGTTACCAAAACCGCATCAACTACATTGGCTACACTTAAAGATGATAACTTGGGGTGAAGATAACGCATGCCTGCGCAAAGCGTGGCTACAGGAGTGAAGCTATGCTTGTCTATAGAAAAGGTACACATAAGCTGCTGATTACTAATTGTGGCACAGCCCTGCATATCAAGTGATCATCTTGAAAGCTCCCACGGTTGCGCAACATGGGCTCGAGTACAGCGTCAAGGCCCCCCGGCAGAATGGGGGTACTCATCGCTAAAGCTGACCCTGTATGTTTCTGCGAAAGATTCTGGACGAAACTTAATCCACCGCAGTTTTGGTGTAATAAAATAACATCCGCCGCTTCTGTGGGAGCCTGAAAAATCGATGACGAAGGGTAGGTAGCAGTAAAAGGAGTACCAGCATGGTTCCGGCGATTTGCCCAGCAGATATATATTTAAGGTCAGTCTCTCATTATGCACCTTCACAAAGAAAATTTGAATTCTTGGCTGCAGAATAAAACATATAAGAACCAGTGCCCGTAGCACTACAGCAACCTAATTGCCAAGAAATAAAAACGGTACGAACACAATGGAACGAGTTGTTTAGGACATAAGCGCAGTGACCGAAGTTGTGCTGGGAGAAGAGATGATGAAGATAACATAACCTCGCAAGTGTGACAGAGAAAATAACTTCACTCAGTACAAAGGAAAGACATGAAGAAAGTGCTGCGCTTGTGAGACAGCCGACCCGAAACGCTTATCTTAGGCAGCGTTGTAGTGCAGCCGTGGTTGTTCCGTGTGGTTGCAGCACTGCGGAAAGTACAGCTCTAAACAATGCTGAAACAATGTTGTTGGATTCCTTGATTTTTTTAAATTGCACCAAAAAAAGCTGTGTAACCAGCAGCCTCTTCTAGTAAATATTCTTTCAATAAGCTTCCATTATTCAAAACCTGAAAACAGTTGCTTAGTAACAACTAGATATATGTGCGCTGTCGGAAAGCGCGGTCTCTCTTGAAGCAATTTTTGTTCGTATAGCTCGCCGACTAAGACATCGCAAGGTTCAGATGAATGTTCCTCAGGGCAATGACGTCTATGTGCTTACAGTGAGCTTCCGTTACAATATAAAATCCAGATAAGTCTGCCTTGTTCACTGCTGTCCTGAAAGGAACTACGACCCTTGGGCAGCATCGATTTATTCCTTCGTGTGTCGTCCGTAGTTTTGGTGACGCATCAGTCAAAATGCTGACGTCGAAAGACTACTTCCGCACGGTGAGTATGCAAAAGAGAGCTTTTAATACGACGCATGTGATTGAAGTGCTCATATATACGTGGAGCAGTCTTCTTATTCAGTCAGAACAGTAGTCTCAGGAGATACGTCGCCACTATTTTTTTTCGAGATGAAGCATTTCTGTGCTAGGGAATTAGGGTGTAGGACTTTAATTATGTTGTTTTTTTCGTTGGCCTGTGGCGCTACCAAGGCTACGCATGTTCCAAATGGGACACTTTACAGAGGGCGTAATGAGCTTAACCTACTCATGGTAAGTGGTTTTAAAATTTTTCTCTCAATTTTCACTTGAAATCGCGCGGAGGAGCTGTATTGTTGAGAAGTGAAAAAACAATCTTCATTATGCGCACAGGACCATTTGATCTGTAGTGCACGCACACAACACTTGCGCTTGGCCCACTCGCAGGGAATTGGTCGCCACATTTTACTACGCAGCCCACATACAATGCCCTTTGGTCGTTGCGTTTCTTTGCCCGAGTTATTAGCGTTATCTTCAATTACATTGTTCTCGCTGAGTACAGTGCCCAGTGACTCCGTGTAGGTGACTTTCGTATTGTTTGGTGCAAGCAAATCCTGTCGCGTGTCTTTGTGCAGCTTTTCTGTGATTCACAAACCAAGGTACAAAATGACTTAACTAATTAGCTTTCGATCATGTCCACTTTTTTCACCGTCACGTTTCGAAAACAAGCCGTACAAATTATTCAATGTAACTGCTATCCCGATCTAAGTAACATTTTGCTGTTTAGATCGGTGGCCGGGGTTTCCTGTAGCGAGGTGTCTTAGCAGGAAACCGAATTAGGCATGCATGAATCAGCCGCGCACTGGGAAATCTGCGGCAAACTACCGGGTGGAAAAACTGAAAATTCTGTCAATTTGGCGACGTCCGAGTCTCTTAAGCTAACCCGATCCCATTAAGAACATTCGAATATTAGCATTAAAATTAGATTTTCAAGCCTTGATTACCGGTCACTCCCTCCTAAATGAGCAGTTAGAACAGCTTCTTGCAATTACTTAGCCCGCTCCACCTATCCGCTGTCAAAGCTTTTCTTGTAATGTTTTGGCATTGCCACTGAAACAAAACGCGGGAGTTGTCACAATAGCTGTTCATACAAAGAGAACATAACGAGTTTCCTGTTTTTTATGTGGAACACTTCAGCCCGTCATGCACGATGACCTTGCAGGATTGTGCTTGGAATGATCCCTCCGTGGAAATATTTCTACTCGGCAAAATATGGGCAGCTACATGTCGGCTGGCAAACAACAGCCATGTCTCCGGCATTCAGGTAGAACACGTTAGTGAAAGGGTCTTAAAACTTACATCAGATTCCTGGACGCAGTCGCGATATTTATTCCAGCGAAACGCCGGGACAGTGCAAAGTTGGAAGTGAGAAGAGAAACTGAACGGTAAATCAGGTAATGTTTCCTTTAGAAAGAAAGGCTTTCCCATATTTCGTATCTGCATCATTTCTGAAAAAGTCATGACAGGATTTGAGAAACCTCGTCACCGACCTTCACAGTGACTAAAACCTGGAATGAAGTATAGAATTTTTGTTCCGCGGTAATGTTCAGCACAAGGGCACCGCAAGGGGGGGTCGCATGAAAAAAAAAAAAAGCTTAAGACCAGTCACGTCTGCGTTGCTCATCCGATCAAAGCTTTATTAATCACGATAGGTGAGAAAAGGATGGCAGCAGCACTTAGCAATGCGACAAACAGTTACGAAGTCATAAAAATTATTGCAGGAAGACTATCGCGTGAGGTGAGCGAGGAGCTAGAAAAAGGTGCGCGGGCTGCATGCGGATGCGTGTTGGCCCTTGTGCTAGAGCGAAATTCCAAACCCAAAACAAGTCCTTCCTGTAATGGTCCCTGCTGGGATCGACAATATAAATAAATAAATAAAAATAAATAAGTGCGTGTAGTTATAAACAGAGCACTGGGCTCTGAATGACATAGGTGAATCTGTAGGTGAAGCACTTTCTTATGGCCAAAATGGAGTATTGAATAATCGAGGATGAGTCACCCGTACGTTTAAGCGCACATATATACAAGCTAATAATTGGGTTCAAGGGTGTTTACGCTTACGCTCACAATTACGGGAGCAAATTGTATATAATGCTGGATTCGCACGCATTTGACACTTTTGTGCGCCTCTTATATTATGTCTGTTTATCCAGCTCGCTTCGCAGAAAAACTGTCACTAATTATGGTACCATCTCTTGCGGGCTCGTCAACGCCCTCAAATATTTTGTTGGACCAACTGATAGAGCGAATGTACGAGAAGACAGTTATTCTGCATTCAACGTTCCACAATGAAGTGACCTTCGAACTTTATTTAACTTTTCTTGCTGATGGAGGAGGCTCGACATACGGTTTCCACATTGTAGTTTATTACCTTAAGCTGAAGTGTGCATTTTATAAACAGGTAATATAGGATCCATCAATTTTTACGAACAAAAAATATGTGGCTCTTATTCGCAGCATAAAGATCTTGTGATATAAAGACGAGGAAAAGCGGGCGAGAAAGCTATGTAACATGCTGAACATGCACTTCTATGCGAGGCTGGCCTATGCAATACCTTGGCATAAGCACAAGCGTTTGCCATTTTCATGACTCTGTATTTATAACATGCCACTGGCCACTCGACTGACCTTCACACTTCCAGGTACTCAACACAACTGAGCCGCTTTACTTGTATCAATGGTGTGAGAGAATAAGACCTGTTCCTGTATGCAGTCCTTATTGCTTGAATAAAACTGACACCTGTGAGCATATGCGCAAAACGGATTTGTCCAACACCACATACAATTTCACTCGTTCACTGTTCAACGAATCGACATGGTAAGGCCCTTTTTTATTAGTGATACGCCGGACCACTTCTACGTAACGGATGGTGTCAATACAATGCAATGCATTTCTCGCAGAATGAGGGTACTACCCAAGCAGGAGTGCCCTTCATCTCTCATTGTTTTATCTATTCCTTAAGGCTAGGTCATCAGAGCCAGCGTTTGTTGAAAAATGTAGAGACATTGCACTGAAGGCCCCTGACGCACACTCTAGAAGGGAAGAACATACATAACGGCGACAATGACGCGAAACGTGCCCCTCAGTATACGACAGGCCATGTAGGCACATCGGTTACTCATTGTCTGCGAGTGGCTTCTCTTATGTCGACCCGTGGAACACACCTGTATGCTGTTTTGCCCAAGCCTATGTACGCAATTGTTTAAATAGTCAACGATGGTAAAACGCTAGTCATTGCTTTACTCCTGCTGTTCGGTTCGAAAATTGTCCCCTGCAGTCTCGCACCATAGGCTTATCTACCGCAGGGTGGGGGGGGGGGGGGGGGGGGCGGGGGGAGGCGCAAGGGGTGGAACCTCTGACAAGGGGGGTGGAGCCTCTTTGACAGTAGTGGTAGTCGGCTGCACACAGGGAAACCAACAACCAAGACGAATGTTTCCTTCAACGTAGAAATCACGCGATTATATAAGGAAAGTTGTCCTACGATTCTACTGTGAAGATTCCCCTCCGTGTCCCCAGACCACGCAACGTAGGCTTTTTGCATGGGCGGCCTGCCTATGCGGCATTTTCGCGCCTCCCGCTCCAGCCATTACAGAAGAGGCTACCGCTGGGCAGAGGCTCTTAACGTTAGACCACTGTCAAGCGTTTATTTTCTTCTCATTGGCCTAAAATTGGTATCAACGGTGAGGCAGAACGGGCGAGAACCAGTAAACGCTTTATGCAGCGATGAATCGCCCTTCCTGTTTGAGGAAATTCATTTTCTTTTATTCTAAAACGAATAGAATCGCCACTGCTCCTTATCCAAGGTGTTGTGAGCTGATGCGCGTGCAGAAGTGTTGAACGTTTTATTTCTGTCGAGCCAGGAGAACTGAAAGAGCTTTCCGCTTTATTAAACTGCTTCGCCGTGTTATATGATAATACGGTAATTTGCAGCGAATCGCGGTGGCTTGCAGCAGTGCGACAAATAAGGCAGTGGACCCGAGCACAATGAGAAGCCCATATTTTTAGCTTGCCCCGCCAACAGCCGGACCAGGTCAGGGTCCGCGCTTTCTTGGACTAAGACCACTGACCACCTGCAAAGACTCCTATTATGGTAGTTTCTCTCGTTACCTCACTCTCATCAAAAATGACGTCACTTAGTTATTTACTAGCACAAAGGGATCATTATTGTTATAATACAACTGAAAATATGCATCTGAAGCAATCTCACTAGTTGCTATAAGTAGCAGCTGCCAGTGTGACTGGCGGGCAGCTTTCTTGAATTAAGCTGCCACGGCTATTTCAAAAAGTGTGTAGGTATTGTTCAACTATTAGTGCACCGTTCATTGTGCACACGTCATTTTAGCCGGGAGTTTTCCAAGATTTGTGATGTCGCGTAAACAGCGGGTGCTCTGAAATGACGCCGAAAATTTCTGACACCTAGCGAAGTACCAATGGCCAACCATACGCCGTATTGCAAAAAAAACTTATTGTCTTATTTTTTGCGTAGTAACGGTCATGGCGTGATAGTTATTGTCGTAGCATTTGTCGCATCCTGTTTCGAGCAAGTACTATGTGCAGAATCCGGAAAATTTCGACCAGTCATAAGCAGCTAACGACCTATGCGCAAGGAAGCAATGCGGGGTCGTTTAACGTCAGCATGTTTATAAAATAATTAGAACTTACACCGCATGCCGGTATCCGTACTCATATTTACGTACAGAGGCTATAGTCGAGGAACTCTCTTTTTCCCTCCGCCTGCCCCGCCCAAGCTTTCAAAAGTAGGAGGGCCAAAGAATGACAATTAGTCTTCGTATTCAATAATAACCTTATATAAGTAACCCGCTCAATCAGGTTTTCATAGAAATAATCGGCCGATTTTGGTATTCTATCAGAAAGACTTTGCGTTTGAGGGATCTTAGAGTAACAAACATCCGCACTCGCCTTATTGTAAAGGCATTTGCGAAAAAATTTGCTTTGTCTGCCACAAGACAATTAGGTTTTATAGGCATAGCAGTCTTTTGATACTAATCATATTTTCAAAGCCGAACTTACACTGTGAAATTTGCAAATGCAATGCTAAGATTAAAAACATTAAATATGACTGACTTTCCGCGGAGAAGCATTTTGTGATTTGTCAGCTTATAATTTTCACTGACCAGTTCAAACGCATTAATAATAGGGCTAAATTTATAGTCCATGCAGATGATACTCGCTTATATTTGTGGGGAACATAAATACAAATTCAGTAACGGGAGCTGATAAGGAGTTGATTCTTAAGGTCCCATCTCGTCATGCTGGTGCCACAACAAAAATAATTCGCGATTATAATAGAGGGAATTATAGGGTTATAAATGATGAATTGTGTACATTCCTTGACAGCGTCTTCTTACCGTCCTTCGAGAATCCGTCCGTTCAGGAAAACTGGACTCTCTTCCAAAACAAGTTAGCTTCATTAGTTAGCGCACACATTCCTTTAATCAAAATAACAAATTATAAACGTTATCCGTGGTTCAACAAGTCACTCAACAGATTAATAAATAAAAAAAAGAGACTGTACGCGGCAGCAAAACGCGCGAAATCTGCTACGTCGTGGAAAAGATACAGATAATTTTTGGACAACTACTGCTCTGCGATACGCGCTGCCCGGGATAAATACTTTTCTCACGATCTACCGTCACTGCTCACCACTAACACAAAAAAGTTTTGGTAACAAGTGTGTCCGGAACGACACGATAACAACATCACGTTGCACGATGACGGCCCATTCCAGATCAAGACTGCCCTAACGCCTTCAATACATTCTTCTCATCAGTTTACACCATCGAAGACCATACAAACATACCGGAAGTAGCTGATCTTGATTATCCCTTTTTGCAGCCCATTGACATCACTGTTGACAGTATCGCATCTTTAATAAATAATCTTAAACTGTCCACGTAAGCAGGCGTTCACGAGATTAACACCAAGATTCTAAAAAATACGGCCTCACCCTCGAGTAAAATATTATGTCACATCTTTCAGCAATCACTATCAACAGGAGAGCTTCCATGAGAGTGGAAAATCGTGAAGGTCGTTCCCGTGTTTAAAAATGGCAATAGAAACCTACCTCAAAATTACAGGCCCATTTCACTAACATCCATTTGCTGTGAGATGCTCGAGCATATCATCGCCTCCCATGTCTACAATCACTTAGAGCAAAATAACTTTTAGATGTGAAGCATCTTATGGCGCTTAATCCGGTGGTGGTGGTGGTGGTGGTGGTGGTGTGCCGCGTGCCCACCCTTACTGCGCATGCGCAAACAGTTAAAGAAAAAATAAAAATAAAAAAACCTCCTCTCCCCCTCTCTCTCCTCTAGGCATCCCTCCCCACGGCAACCACACCCTCACTGCGCATGCGCCTCCCTTCCTCTCTCCCCTCTTACACTCCCCCCTCTCTCCATCCCTGCCCGCGGCGTCTAACTCCCCCTGCGCATGCGCGTCCCCCCTCTCTCTCTCTCCTCTCCTACGCTCCCCCCTCTCTCCTCTACGCATCCCTGCCCACGGCGTTCACACTCCCACTGCGTACGTGTCCCCCCTCTCTCTCCTCTCCTCCGCTTCCCCCTCTCTCGCCTCGCACCGACGCAGGCAGCGTCTGCTAGCGTTTCTTGGTTGAAAAAACCGACTGCTCGCGCTGCACAACCGTTCACTGGCCATCCCGTATATATGGCAATGGATCTTGACCTCCAAGGTGGTGCCGGTGGAAGATTTCTCCTGTGCTTTGTTGAACAATAAAAAGTTCGCAGCGTGCGCGTTAACTAAAAGCGGAGTGCGGGTCTCTGTGTCCAGTCGGTCTTCTGTCTCTCATTGCCCATTAGCAGCGATTGGCATGTTCCAGTAGAAAACACCGCTCCATCACTGCGTGCTTTGCGCCTCCTCAGTTTTCTCTCCTGCGCAACGCTGCGATAGGGCCAGCGTCAACGCCACCGCCAGTGTAAGCGTTAGCGCCCGCTGCTTCACATCTACACATGGTTCCCTTTAGCGGGAGATGGTGTAATTTTTTCTTTTCAGACCAACATGGATTTAGAAAGGCCTTATGATGCGAAACACAGCTATTTGAGTTCACAACTGACTTATATCATAACTTAGATATGAACCTGCAAATTGACTGTCTTTTTTTGGATTTTTCGAAAGCTTTTGATCGCGTTGCTCACTGTCGACTAATCTCTAAACTATCTTCCTTGTGTTTAGATTCCTTAACTCTTTCATGGATGCGGAATTTTCTTACTAACCGGCAGCAGTTAAACATTTTGAATGATTTTTCCTCTCCACACTCATACGTTTCTTCTGGGGTGCCGCAAGGCAGTGGGCTCGGTCCACTACTTTTTCTTATTTATATCAACGACTTATCGAATAATTTATCTTCACAAGTCCGTATTTTTGCTGACGACTGTATAATTTACCGAGCAATAACTAGTACTAACGATCACGTAATAATTCAAAATGATCTCGACCACATTGGCAATTGGTGCGATCTTTGGCTTATGCCTCTTAATCCAAATAAATGTAAAACAATGTCCTTCTCTCGCAAACATTCCGACTCAGAGTTTTCATACTTTATTATTGGCAAACTCGTATCTAGCGTTAACTCTTTCAAATATTTAGGTGTAACCTTAACATCTAACCTTTCCTTGACTGCCCACATCACCAACATCTGCAGCAACACCTCGCGATCATTAGGCCTACTTACGCCGCAACTTACGTAAGACGCCCACAGATATACGTGCTTTAGCCTATATAACATTTGTTCGCCCTCAGCTCAAATTCGCTTCTTCAGTTTGGTCCCCTCATTACACTTATTTAATTAACATGCTAGAATCGATCCAGAATAGAGCCGCTAGATTCATCTCTCAAAACTACGATCACAGCGCAAGCGTAACACAAATTAAAAACAACTTATCACTTTTCCCTTTGAGCCGCCGTCGTGACATAACCCTGCTTTCATTGTTTCATAAATATGTCTACGAAGCAAGGTCATTGCCCGTAACATTGCAAAAATCTACATTCACGTCTAAAAGATTGCATAATCATCTTTCCTTCACGCGCATCTACGGTAAAACAGACATATTCAACTCATCTGCCCTCCCACGTGTCATCCGCTTGTGGAACGACCTTCCAGATGACATCGTAGTTGAACACAATAGAGAAAAATTTTGAATAAATAAATAAATAAATGCTCCGATAAGTAGAATTTATTTTAATCAAAAAACTTAAACTTATGATAATGAAAACCGCTCAAACTGAAACCACTTAGAATTATGGTACTAACAGTAAGGCGTTATTGTTTCGTGTTGAATTGAGTTGTGCAGCGCAAAATAAAATTCGGGTGGCAGAAAATCACACATGAAGAGGGCATTATTCTCAACTAAAGCTTTATTGCGTAAGTCAGAAATGCCAATGTGTACACTTTCGCGTTCATGTAGTTTACCAGATCCCGCTCTCATTCGAAAATGCTTATATCAGAGGAACTTAAATGAGCCAATGAGAGATTACGAGATTGCCAAAGAAAATACAAAACAATACAAAACATTATATCGATAAAAAACATGATAGCACACTGGACGAAGCACCAGTTCAAGCCACTGTTTAAATACAGTAATAGACAGACACAGATATATGAACAAAAATTCGTGATAGAGGCCTGCCACATTAACAAAGACAATACAAAGTGCGCTCTTGAGCCGTCTATTTTCGTAAGAGATAAGGCGATCGAGTTCCTCTTATTCGCACACAAGCCGTAAAGAGATTGGGGTACTTTCCTTTTGTGTTCTCTCTGCTTGTTAATGAATTTTCCTTACGTTTCTATTGTATGCAATAAGCTCATTTGCGAGTCAGCGCTGTGCGTACGCGCTTCTTTGCCGTCCGAGTTGTATTTTGCGCTGTACAAGTCAATTCACGATTGATCAAGACCAGCTAGCCCTGCTGTAAATTTAGGTATTGTTTCGACTTTAGAGAAAATAAATGCCTTGCGTTGAACACGTGAACCACATGACAGCTAAACTCTCCCCAAACTTTGCATTCCATGTAAAAAACTTTAAGGTACGTTGACCTACATACATCAACGTACGCGATTTTTGCATGTTATAAACTTCTCTTTTGCGTAGTCATTACCCACCAATGTAATCAGGTGCGCTGCTGCAAAGCCGCGTGATCAATGTAACATCTATGGCACCATGTCTGTTTCACAACAGTAACCCTTTTATCACACATAGTACCACTCAGGGCAAACCCATGCACACGTATACAATTTGTGCCGGAAATAAAGTGCCATATTGAATCGGTTTTTAATTTGAGCATGGCACCAGCAAACATACATTGCATTTTTAATGTTGGGATACAAATAAAATGATTATAGAGGATGTGCCGCGCCTTAAATACACAGAGTACGCAAATTTTAAAAAAAGAAAGCGGGTTCGTGAAAATGTGATAATATTAGCAATCTAATAATTAAAACAACGTGCTTTTAGAAACATCATTCCAACTAGGAGCAAACAAGGCAAAATATATTCTACAAAAACCTGAATACGCGCATATAAGAAAACGCTGATTAGTGAGCAGCTTTAACATATTAACGAGAAAGAGAAAAAACTTTCATAAGTGAGTGTACAGAACAATTTCGATGGGCGGGGCCCTCACTCCAGGGCTCCATTGCCTTGTGCGATCCTGCGAGCCCTCTGTACAAGCTGCTCCTGCTCCTGCCGGCGTAAGCTGAGCAAGTGGTGGTGGTGGTTGTGGTTCGAAGAAGGAAAAGGCGTATAATTCCGGCAGCCCGGTCGGGAGCACGGCGCAGCGCCTGAGAAAGTGGACAAGGTGAATGGGTGGGTTCGGGGACGGGAGGAACGCCCCGTGGCCCAGAGGAGTAGTACGCTGTTGGTACGGATCCATTAAAAAAGCAGTATAGTGTTGTATGGCAAGAGATTTAGCAAATTTACATTGAGGGGCACGTATCTATAGTACTAGGAAGGCTGCCAACGGGATATATTTATGTATTAAGTTGTTTGATATATGTATGAAGAAGGTTGCGTGTAATACGGTTATATAAAACGCATATGTAAGGTTGTCCAAGATCAGGCTACGTGAAATTGAGTGTACGTTTTTCATAATGGTATTTAACAGTGCTCTGCTCTTGCGTGTATAGGGCTGGCAAGTCCGCTCAGTCTGGTAGTGCAGCTACTTCCTAGATATCCGACAACAGCTTCGAAAAGTGGATTAGCTTTGTATGTGAAAAATCCCCAACTCTAGTGCAAATGAAGTTCTTTATCGCTCTGTATATATATATATATATATATAAGGTTCCGGCAAGGAATATGATTGAAGAAAAGGATGCACGTGCGAAATATTTTATTTACGTTTCGGCTCGTGGACCAGCCTTCGTCAGAATGAAGGGAGTACTAGATCTTGAAGGCACTATTTATGTGGGTGTAGTTTCACACTCTGGTGCAGTGCACCACAATAAGACCCACTACACATTGAGAATAGCATGAAATAGGCACTTGGTGAAACTGAAATTAATATTACTGTGAATAGCAATAGAAATACAAATATCGTGCAACACAAGAAACCGCGTCAATGGCCAGTGAGATACCGCTACACATAAACGAAATTGTAAGGTGGCTATTTGGGCAAGTTGGTAAATCTTCATCTTAGCACAGCGCACACACACGAACACAAAAAGAATAAGGGAAGAATCGACGACACGAGTGCTGGTTCTTCCCTTATTCTTTTTGTGTTCGTGTGTGTGCGCTGTGCTAAGATGAACATAAACGAAGCACTCCACATCAGATACATCGGCGCTTGTGGAAGGCATGCAGAACACAGAAATGAGAGCAATCTAAGATTCAAAAAAAAATCCGGACAGAATGAACGCAGAAACGAACACGAGCGCATTTGTTCCAGCATGGAGGCCATGCCCTCTATGCTATGCTTGCACGCCCGCCAGTTTACCCACATTTTCGTTTAAACCTCTGGAAACCGTATCCAACTTGTGAATTAAAAATGACTCGCACAATTCGCGCTTGTAAAGAGACGTGAATCCGGATTCTAAAATAGTCGCCCTAAATGATTGAAATGTATGTCCGATGGTGGCAGCGTGTCTAGATATCGGCAAATAAAGCATAGGGCGTACATGTGACTGGTGATTATTGAAGCGGTACCGAAATGCATATTCGATTTGGCTGATATACTGCAACTTACAGATAGAGCACTCCAGCAAGTAAATGACGATTTCTGTCTCGCATGTGAAATCGCCACGGAATGTTCAAGTAAAAGTCATTAGTGGTGCCTTTAGTCACGGCGTTGGTCGTCATCTGAATGCATACTTTGCATCGAGGTTTGCTACATGGATGGCAACCCTCGTGTAGAACATGGTTGTGCCTGACTTTGGAAGACGTGAGAATGTCCTGCAAATTTCTACCACGCCGATACACGGCACGGGGTGGCTGTGGAAAAACTTTCTTTAGGTGCTCGCTTTGAGTAAGCATGTTGTAATGCCTCCTCAGAATAGCTGCCACCTTAGGCGCAGACGCACTATGCGTGAGCACAAGGTGAGCATTACTGGGGCTACGGGGGGCGTTTTTCTGCGTCTCAACTTGCATGGGTCGGCAAAGTTTGCGGAGCTCACTCAGACTCACTCATGAAATATATTTTGCGCTTGGGGCTCACTCGCACTCAGACTTCCCAAAATTTTCCTGAGCCGGACTCACTCGGACTCACACTCACGAAAATTTTCTTCAACCAGACTCACTCAGACTCAAACTCACCAAAACATTACTCACCCGGACTCACTCAGACTCGTAGTCATGGCTCGATCTGAGTCCGAGTGAGTCGACTCATGAGTCCGTAAGCCTAGAATTAGCTTTTTCGACCATGGTGTCAATGCTCTTTAACACCAATATCTCGCGTATACGGTGCCCTTCGTGGCGCCTTTTGTTGTAGTACCTTCGAATACGAATTGTGAGTGCTCGAAAACCAGTAATGCCATTTTGCTTAAAAGAGATGACAACATAAGATATATTTATCAAAAACTTCCCTGGAAGAGTTGGCGGGGGGGCAGGGGGGAGTCAATGCACACCCTTACGTAATACACGCCTCTGATCAATAAATATTGAAATCGTGCATGAACGACATTGTTTTGAAATACGTGTGAGTAGACGTGAGTATAATCCTGAATTTAAGCAAGGCCTGATAGTAATGCTGAAGATGAGTAGATAGGACCATAGGTCGGCAAAAAAATGTAGAACTCACTCAGACTAGCTCAAGAATTATATCTTGCGCTTTGGACTCACTCGGGCTCACACTCACGAAAATTTTCTTCAACCGGACTCACTCGGACTCAAACTCATCCAAAATATTACTTACCCGGACTCACTCACACTCAGACTAACGGCCCGATCTGAGTCTAAGTGAGTCCGAGTGAGTCGACTCATGAGTGAGTTCGCCGACCTACTCTCAAGTGCTTTGCGGTCAAGCTTTTCTGCGCGTGCCACTGCGTCATCGATTATCCGAGCGGGTTATTTCTGCTTTAAAAGTGCTACACGTAGGCTATCGCAGCTGGCGCTGAAGTTTGTTTGCTTTAAGCAAGTGTGTTTAAAACGGACAGCTTGACTGTATGGGATGCTTGATTTACAGTGTTTGACGTGACGGCTATGGAAATGAAGATATTGGTGTCGGTCAGTAGGCTTCTGATAAAGCTTGGTAGATAAGTTACCATCGTTCAGGCTTATAGCGACGTCCAAAAAGTTAATAGTTTCCGCTGAGTAGGCGTGCTTGAAGGATATGAAAAGGTGAACGTTATTAAAATCTGATATGAATGCGAGAAGTTGAGATTCACCGTGAGGCCAAATAAAGATGTCGTCAATGAACTTTTTGTAGCATAGCGGTTTTAAACTGCGACTGCGTAAAAATTGCTCGTCAAACTGTCCCATAAAAATATCTGCATAGTTTGGTCCAATCTTAGTTCCATAGAGCAGGGGTCTCAAACACGCGGCTCGCGGGCCGCATGCGGCCCGCGATCCTGTCGCGTTCGGGCCCGCGGCCCGCACATCTCTATGTTCGTCCCATATATTTTAAACACGATAGTCTTTCTTCAGATACCTAAACGGAGAAATTTTGGTCTGTCTGTCTGTTTCTCTGTTTGTCGGCACGTCGCACGACTCAGCTAGCTGGCCAAAGTTTAACCCCCTGCCTTACGACCTCCCAATCTTGAACGAAGGGCAAGTGTTCATACGGGTGAGCGTGGGCAATTAAAAATCAAATATTACGCATACCTGAGGCACAACATCAATACCTTAGTACTATTCACAGTGTTCCTTTAAAACAAAATCTATAGATACGTAATTATAAAGATCCTAGTGTTTATTACGCGGAGCTGGAAATGCGCCGCTGTGAACAAAACAAGTCTCCGCCCTGTGATTTAACTTCGACGGTGTGGTGCTGCCACCTGGCAGCAGCATATTTCAACACAAGCCGATGTTCCCCGGTAGCGCTGTAGATGGCGTCCTCTTCTGTTTTATCAATGCCAGCCAGATGCGGCTGATTCATCGTAGAAGAGCGCTGTCTCAGGCAAGGCAAAACATATATGGCCGCTTGATGAAATACGACCCACTCTACAAGACATGATCAGAGAACGCAGAGAAAAGACCGACGACCAAATTTCAGCGGAGAAACGCCGGCGTCCGTCTAAGCGTGCCCGGAAAACGTCCGAAAAACGAGCCCAGCGGCTAGCCCAGCTATTAAATTGTGGTACTCATGCCGCTCATGCAGTGCAGTCGGCACAAGACTATCGTCTTTCGACGACATTTGCAGCGAAGCACGCAGATACGCGGCCAATTTTTTTTTCGTAATAGGTACGTTTGTGAGCTACATAAGTATGATTGGTCTAAAGAATTATTTTCGTGAGGCACCCCATGTGATCACCATGTGTTGAAGCGTAACCGTGAAACAAAAGGAGTATTTCAGAATCGGCGTCGACATTGTACTCATCTGTAGAGGGATACCGACATGCTGTTGGATGGAATCCTGGCCCCAAATGTTCTACAGAAATGACCCGTATATGGGGCACGGGAAGTGTTTTCTTTTCATTGGTAGTGTTTGCTGACAATGTTTACGAACTAACCAACCCTCCCCCCCCCCCCCCCGCACTTACATTCTTCACTGACCCGGCCCTTGGGGGGACTAAATTCTGCGACTGCGGCCCGCTGCCTGAGATGAGTGTGAGACCCCTGCCATAGAGGTACCGCTAACCTGCACGTAGTGGGCTTCATTAAACTCGAAATTGTTCAGCTGAAGAATCATTTCGAGGAGTGTCGCTATGGTAGTGCTGTCTACTAGCTTGTCACCAGGAAACTGGTCAACCGCCATGATGCCGTCCGAATGAGGGATGTTAGTGTAGAGTGATGATACGTCCAGTGTCACAAGAAAAGAACCACTCGGAACGCTAATCTCACTGATTCATGGCAAAAGTTGGTTCGTATATATATATATATATATATATATATATATATATATATATATATATATATATATATATATATATATATATATACCGGGAGGGGGATGGAGCTGGTCAAGTCTCAGCAAACAAACTTCTTCATATTAGACGCATGTTCAGGGAACACATAGGGTGCAGCTTGGTTATGTTCATGCAAGTTCTGTAGTCGGTAGGTAGCTGGTCCCAAACGACGGACGACGCGGAATGGTCCGCGAAAGCGCGGCATGAACTTTGCAGCATGGCCGGGAAGGCGAACTACGCGCCTAACTAAAACAAGGTCACCAGGATTATAGGACACAACACGGCGAGATTTCTTCGCGTTCACCGCTTGAGTCCGTGCGTGGGAGTCGAGCAAACGTTGCCTTCCGTGAAGACGTCGCTGGTTCACTGTTTCGGGAGGATGAGCATCACGACTCCTCGGCACGCCGAGCTCGGAGTCCAAAGGAATTGAAGCAGTTCTCCCGTACACAAGGGAAAATAGAGTCGCCTGTGTCGCTTCTTGTTTCGGCCGTGTTGATGGCAAAAAGTGCATCGGGAAGGTAGCGGTCCCGGTTAGTATGCGAAGTGTTGACATAACACGCGAAGTGTGCGGTTGGTCCGCGCGACAAGTCCGTTACACTGCGGGTTGGTTGACCGATGTGGTGGCGTGTTCTATACCGCTTGTTCTGAGTGCCGTTTGAAATTCCCAGTGACGTGAAGCCACTGTTGCGGTCTGTTAGCAAGCGCTTCGGAGCGCCGTGACGTGAAACTAGGTTGCGTTGCACGAACTGCACCGCGTAATGTGCAGAAGTGTCCGGCACGGCCTCGGCTTCAACCCACTTGGTAAAGTGGTCAGTGGCCACAGTGAGGTACTTATTGCCACATCTTTTTTGTGGAAAGGGGCCGACATGATCTATGCCTACAACCTCGAATGATGTACT
The DNA here is from genome assembly GCA_030522465.1 of Rhipicephalus appendiculatus. Lineage (NCBI taxonomy): Eukaryota > Metazoa > Arthropoda > Arachnida > Ixodida > Ixodidae > Rhipicephalus > Rhipicephalus appendiculatus. The sequence goes on along the minus strand of JALIZH010021887.1, from coordinate 31,637 downwards.
CGGGGGTTCAAAACTCTGGGTGGGAGGCTTGTAAGCAGTAGTGGAGACCTTGCGATACTGGCAAGTTGTGCAGGCTGCCACATGAGCTTTCTCACGTCAGCTCGCATGTTGCGCCACCAGAAGCGTTCGCAGACTCTAGCGTAGGTTTTGGCGTAACCGAGGTGACCCGCAGTAGAGGCATCGTGAAGCGTTTTCAGGACGTGCGACCGGATGGCCCGTGGTACGACAGGCAGCCACAAAGGTGAACCAGAGCGTGATCGCCTAACGTGTAAGAGTGGGCCGTTTTCCACTTTATAGCATCGCGTAAGTCGTGTGTAACGTGAGCTCGGATGAGTTGACCCGCTGGTACAAAGAACGTCAATTATTGACCTGAGCTCACGATCACTTTTTTGTGCAGCTTTTAAGTCTTCCACGACGCTTACTGACACAGGATAGCGAATCAGAATGTCGGCGTCCTTATGCGTGGCTCCACTTCGATGTACTCCGGATGAAGTCGTACTCCTGCAGCTTCAGCGACCACCGCGCCAATTTCGAGGTCAGGTGGTTTGAAGATTTTAACCAAACCAGGGCACTGTTATCGGTCACTACGGTGAAGTGACGACCAAATAAGTATGGGCGAAGTTTCTCTACTGCCCATATGACTGCTAGACACTCAAGCTCAGAAGAGTGACGGCGGCGTTCCACATCCGAAAGTTGACGGCTGGCATACGATAGCACACGTTGCTAGCCAGAAGAGTCCTCTTGTAACAGTACGGCGCCGAGACCGTCTTGGCTGGCGTCTGTATGCAAGATGGTCGTCAAAGACTCATCAAAATGAGATAGTATTGGTGGCTGCAGCAAAGCGCCCTTAAGGTCTGCATATGCGGCTTGCTGCTCTGGTCCCCAATCCCATTTAGCGCCCTTCTTCAATAAAGCTGTCAAGGGGTATACTTCGTTGAGCAAACCCTTTGATGAAGCGGCGGAAGTATGACGCAAATCCTAAGAAACTTTCAAGTTCTTTTTGCGTGCAAGGAGCATTGTAAGCGGCCAAAGCACGTAACTTTTCGGGATCTGGACGTATGCCGCTCTTGCTTACGACATGGCGAGATAGATTACTTCGTCAAAACTAAAGAAGCATTTTTTTGGCTTTAGGCGAAGTCCAGCTGCCTGCAGCGCTTCCAACACCATGCCCAGGCGGTGTTGATGCTCTTCGAAAGTGGCAGCGTACACAATAACGTCGTCAAAATATACAAGCGCCATCGCCCATTTTAAATTTCACAGAACTTTGTCCATAAGACGTTGAAAGGTGGCCGGAGCGTTTGAGAGCCCGAAAGGAAGTCGGTTGAAATGGTAAAGACCGTCCGGCGTAACGAACGCTGTCTTCTCCGCATCTTCGGGGTGCATCGGCACTTGCCAGTAGCCTGACAGCAGATCTAGCGTCGCAAAATAAGAGGCCCCCCTTTAGACGGTCAAGGGCATCGTCGAGGCGCGGCAAAGGGTAGACATCCTGTCGAGTGATGGCGTTTAGTTTTCTATAGTCCACACAAAATCTGATGTCGCCATCCTTCTTCTTGACAAGTACGACTGGTGAGGACCAAGGACTGCAAGACTCGGACACAATACCTTGTTGGAGCATGTCGTGAACCTGTTCCTGGATGAGGACACGCTCGGCAGGTGCGACACGGCGTGGCTGACGGCGGATTGGTCCCCGCCCTTCTGTGTTAATGTGGGGCTCAACAAGTGGGGTGCAGCCCAGTTCTTCCGCTGAGACGGCAATACAGGCACGGTATCGTTATAGCACCTGCTTCACAGAATCTCGCTCTGTGTTCGATAGCTTCGGTCCAAAGTTGAACATCTCCCAATCCCCACGTCTTTAAGAGGTGATGCGGCAGGTTGCGCGCCACGCGTTGACACAACGGAGGCGATTAACGGAGGAACAACTTCAGACGCTTCACCAATCTGTTCACCGCGATGCAGTTTTACTGTGTGGCTGTCGATATTAACGACGAAAACCTGCGTTTTGCGCTTGACACAAGTAAGGAGGCTTCGTGGTGAGATCGTTTCCTTCGAAGGGGCACAACGCGCAGGCGATTCAAAGAAGATCTCACCGGTAATGTCCCGTCTGAGTGAGCGGGTATCCAGGTCCCGGACAAAGGTTGCAAAACCTCGGCACAGCTGGCAGTTACTTTTGCTGGTCCAGCGTTATCCTTGCCGGGCTCGGTTCGTCGTAGGGGAAAACGTGAGAATCCACAAGCAAAACGTGACAGGCACCTGAACAAAGTAAGCATGTCCTCAGCCACTGATCTCAGGTGACTGGCAATGGATGCGCGATGGTTACGTAGTACCTTGCTATGGTTCAGTTTGGAGAAATCAATGGTGGCCTTTGCTTGTCTACACCACTCACATCCAAGGACAATTGGCCAAATGGGGCTCTCAACCACAACGAATTCCACTGAAAGCGTTTGTCCGAGCGCGTTCACAGACAGGCAGATTCGGCCAACTTTGAGCCATTAAATGAGATAAAGCGTGCTACGGAGGCAGGTCGAAGTAAGTGGGACACGCTTGCTATAAGGGTACAGTCGAGTACATTGACGGCCGCCCCTGTGTCAACCAACACTTGAGCTGTCTTTCCCAGAAACGTTACCTCTGTGAAAACATAAGATAATTTATCGGCAGCGGAAAGTTTCAAAGGCGCCTTAGGCGTGGAGAGTGCGACTGCCGGCAAAAATGCTAATGGAATCCTGCGGCTGAGGTGAGGGCTCTTCAGTTTTGTCGTTGTGTGCCTCAATAACAGGAGATCGTCGGAAATTCTGAGTACCTCGCCTCAAGCGTTCTCTCTCTTGTCCCGCAAACACTGCGGAACAAAAATTGTTGTGGCCTTTAAGGGTACGCCGGGTGGGGAGCGTCGAAAACAGGAGAGTTGTTCCTTTCGGCGGGACCGGAAGGTGGTGTGGACCGAGAGACGCACGGCTTAAGACATTTTCGAGTAGTCCGCACATTGTATTCCGCTTCGACCGCTAGGGAAACTGCTGTCCGGAGGTCTTGTGCCTTACCGAGACGCACCCAATGGCGAACATCGGGGTCTTCCACAGCATCAATGAAAGCGTTTGTCGCGAAGTGGTTCACTGTGGTCATGGGAGCGCCCGGTAGCGCCTTCAACGTGAGGCGTTCAACATCGGCAGCCAGCTCTTGAAACGTCTCACCTGGGTACTGGCGCCGATCTCGCAGGCGACTGTAACGAAGCGACGGTGGTGATGGGTGGCCAACCGATCTTCCAGGGCTCGTGTCAGTAATCCGATGTCGTCGTGATGACCAGGTGGAAGATTGAGCAGTAGTTCGGTAGCCGGCCCCCGCAGACTGGCTACTAGTACTTGCGCCGTTTTAGCATCGTCCCAACTGTTCGCTGCCGCGATGGTGTTCAACTGTATGTGGTAGGCGCCCCCATGAAACAGTGCCGTCGTACCAAAGGGACGTTCAGTGGCTGTAGGGAAGACATCACTGGAAGGTTGCTTGAAGACATGGGCGTTCAAAGCGTGCCTGATCCCACCGCTGCCACCAAATGTAACGGAGCACTGTGCACACACAACAAACCACACTGTATGGTTCCTTTAATCTGGCGGCCATTGCCTCCATCTCGCCATTCCACACACTTCCTCTGCCTCGTCTTCGGATGCTCAGCCTGTGCCCCACTAGCGTTCGCCTTACCCCATAACATCATATATATATATATATATATATATATATATATATATATATATATATATATATATATATATATATATATATATATATATATATATATATATATATATATATATGTGTGGGTGTGTGTATGTGGCATGGCAGTGGGACGGACGCTTGCCCCTTTCCCACTCGCGAACAAGTTTCTACAGTCTGGCACGTATACGCAATGATACTCAGTCTTGCTCAATGTAATGAAGTGTGATTTCTCCTTTTCTGACATGTTTTAGGGGGGAAGCTCCTTAGGGCCTGGTCTTGTCGGTGTCCGTCACACTACACAAAACCGAAACCGAAACTAATCTGCACAACGAAAAACGACGTCTGTGTAAAAATCGACTTGATGTGTACATCAATCATGTACATGGCAGCACAATAAAAAGCTGTTAACCAGAATAAAATAAAAAGGCCGCAGCACCATACAAACAACGACATTAGAGCACCATCAATTAAAAGATGTAACCGAAGAAAAGGTTAACAAGAACAAAATAACACACTGCTAGCCAGAACAAAAAAAGAGGTGGCAATACTATAAAAGCACGGACATTAAAGCACCCAGCAGTCAAAGTATATGACAAATAAAGTTTAGCGATTCACTAATATCAATCATAGTTGTGACAGACCATTATAAAACCCCTTGAAGCACAAACCCTTTATACTAGTCGGCCATTTCAACGTACACATTATGGACCTGAGGACCTATAGCTTTGTCGTCGACGCTCACTGTCTGCTGTCATGGTGGTTAGAAAACCTTTGCTATAGTCGAAACATACGTGTGTATGTGAAACGATTCACGGTTACCGAACGATCCCCGTGCTTCGCCCACTCATCATCATTCACTTCGTGGATATGCGTGGATTTTTTAGATGCGAAGGAGCTTAAGGCCGAGTTAAATCCGGTGGTGGTGGTGTGCGTCCTGACCACCCATACTGAGCATGCGCGAACCCTTCCCCCACGCCCTCTCCTACGCTTCCCCTCTCTCTCTCCTCTAGGCATCCCTCCCCGCTGCGACCACACCCCCCTGCGCGTCCCCTCCCCATCTCGCTCCACCCCTCCTACGCTCCCCCCCCTCTCGCCTCGCTACGCCGACGCAGGCAGCGTCTGCTAGCGAGTTTCTTGATTGAAAATATTACACAATCTCCCGCTGAAGGGAACCATGTGTTGATGTGAAGCATTGGGCGCTAACGCTTACACTGGCGGCGGCGTTGACGCTGGCGCTCATCGCAGCGTTGCGCAGGAGAGAAAACTGGGCAGGCGCAAAGCACGCAGTGATGGAGCGGTGTTTCCTACTGGAACATGCCAATCGCTGCCAATGGGCAATGAGAGACAGAAGACTCGGACTGGACACAGAGACCCGCAGTCTGCTTTTAGTTAACGCGCACGCTGCAAATTTTTTATCGTTCCACAACGCACACGAGAAATCTCCCACCGGCACCACCTTGCAGGTCAAGATCCAGTGTCATATATACGGGGTGGCCAGTGAACGGTTGTGCAGTGTCCGCCTCGGTGGATCAGTGGCTAGGGTGCTCGGCTGCTGACCCGAAGGTCGCGGGTTCGATCCCGGCCGCGGCGGTCGCATTTCGATGGAGGCGAAATGGTAGAGGCCCGTGTACTGTGCGATGTCAGTGCACGTTTAAGAACACCAGATGGTCAAAATTTCCGGAGCCCTCCACTACGGCGTCTCTCATAATCATATCGTGGTTTTGGGACGTTAAACCCCACATATTATTAACGGTTGTGCAGCGGGAGCAGTCGGTTTTTTTCGACCAACAAACTCGCTAGCAGACGCTGCCTGCGTCCGCGTCGCGAGGTGAGAGAGGGGGGGGGGAGTGTAGGAGAGGAGAGAGAAGGGGGGGACGCGCATGCGCAGTGGTAGTGTGGACGCCGCGGGCAGAGATGCCTAGAGGAGAGAAGGGGGGAGCGTAGGAGGGGAGAGAGGAGAGGCGCATGAGCAGTGAGGGTGTGGTCGGCGCGGGAAGGGATGCCTAGAGGAGGGAGAGGAGGTTTTTTATTTTCATTTTTTAAAGGGTTTGCGCATGCGCAGTAAGGGTGGTCACGCGGCACACCACCACCACCGGATTAAGCTTCGCCATAAGATGCTTCACATCTAAAAACGACTGCTCGCGCTGCACAACCGTTCACTGGCCAACCCGTATATATAGGCACTGGATCTTGACCTGCAAGGTAGTGCCGGTGGGAGACTTCTCCTGTGCGTTGTTGAACAATAAAAATTCGCAGCGTGCGCGTTAACTAAAAGCGGACTGCGGGTATCTGTGTCCAGTCGGAGTTTTATGTATCTCATTGCCCATTAGCAGCGATTGGCATGTTCCAGTAGGAAACACCGCTCCATCACTGAGTGCCTTGCGCCCCTCCCCAGGTTTCTCTCCTGCACAACGCCGCCATGAGCGCCGGCGACAACGCCGCCGCCAGTGTAAGCGTTAGCGCCCGCTGATTCGCATCTACACATGGTTCCCTTTAGCGGGAGATGATGTAATTTTTATTGCCCATATTAGTCGAGACGTTTGAAGTATGAATGTTTTCGGGTGAACAAAATAAGAGGCTCACTAAGCACTCGCCTACGACGCCTAGATGGCGAAAGTGATCTGTTAGGTTCGGGGAGCAGGCTTATGGAATGGTGCGAGAGGGGCTCATTAGGGTTGTCAGGAAGATAACACAACTGACACGGCGCACAAAGTATATTCGCACACAGACATTCACAAACAACACATATACAAAATACCCCAATCACCACGAATATACTAAGCGTCTCATAAATGAGTTCGAGAAAACGCCCTGCTCACGTGTTGGGGCTTGAACGCAGTCGTTGTGGCTGTGTGGCTGCTCTTCTTACACGAGGAGGGCCAGCAGGGTTGTCGCAGGTGCGGCGCCCGCTGGGTGCCAGGGAACAAGACGTGTCGTTGTCGAGGTCCTTCGGGCGTTGACGCTCGACCAGGTCCCTCCGACATCCAACCAGGCCAAGGCGTCTTCTCGGCTCCACGATCTGGCTCCGTCTACCTGGCCGAGGTTGCCTGTTCTTTTAACACGAAAGTGTTTTGTGCCAGGGTCCACCGCGGCTCCTCTGACGTATTTTCGTCACGGATATGAGGTTGTAAAATATGAACTAACACATTGAGATCTAAGAAAAGACGAGAAGAAAAAGTTCCGTTGCCGGGCGTCGAACCTACGACCTCTCGCCCCACAGCGCTCGGCGCGAAACCACTCGGCCACAAGAGCGTAAGTACCTCACCTTGCTAACGGCACGCTATTTATACACATCACGTACCATTGGCGGACCTCAGAACTCGTTGGCTGTGCGTTTTCGTCATCACTAGTGAGATGGCACGAAGGTGGCACGGAGTGCGCGCTCTGAAGATCGTCACGCGTCTCGCTGCGATGAGTACACGCCTCCGCGGAGCGTAGTCGCTGGTGCGCGCACCATTTTCTCGTGATCAGGGCATTGGGACGCTTCGTACGTCTTGTGCTTCCACCGCAAGTTTCCCTTGAAGTTACAGGGGAAACTTCAAGTTTCCCCTGTAACTTCAAGTTGAAAGTGCACGAAGTTGAAGAGTGCACGAAGGTCATTTCGCCCGCCGCAGCGGCCGCGTTTACGAAAGGAGCGCGCTGATAACACACGAAGTAACAGTTGTGACAGTTGTATTTTTCTTTTGCTCACAGCTCGGGGGCATGTGCAGAGAGCTATCTTCAAAAGCCCGCAACCATGCTTCCTCCTGTGCGCGTCATTTCACACTTTCGATGCTGCTTGGTCTTCGTCTCTTCACGCGTTGAGACAATTCATCACACGATATTTGTCTCTTCAGTCAATTTGACTGATCCCCCCTGCCGCGGAAAGTTTTGTACACAGGGTCGTTTTCTCTGCATCCTGGATCAGAGGCATCGGAAGATGCACGCACCTCACCTACCAACGAAATTGGCCCACCTGTGACCAAACGACGACGCAATGTGATGGCGTTATCACATGATATCGCATTATATGACGGCGTAGTGTCCTCATATGGCGGCGTCATCGTATGATAATTTCTTGCATCACTCTTGTTGATGGCAACGATGGCCTCTCGCAGTGTCGTTAGGTCATCTGCAATACCTAAGGCGCTGAAGCCGACGATGAAATATCTCGTTCGATGAGGCATCTAAGGCTTTTATCTTAATAATACTTGCTTGCTCTACAAGATGTAGTTACTGCCGTTTTCTATGGCTGGTATATCGCATTCGTGCGCCTGTGGAGTGTCTGCGAAAACCTGCCTTATTTCACACACCGAACGAATAATGTTAATTCGAGATATTTGAGGGCAAACCTAAAACCTCGGTTCGAGATACTTGGTTCAAAAGATTCGAGCCTCACCACTTAATAAATTTTTGCGTAGGTTTGCCGTCACCATCGGCGCCGAGCAAAATGCGAATGATGTCAAAAGCATCAAGAATTTTGGGCGAACTTACTTGCCTTTGTTGCGTTTGATTGCTTTGCTCATTCTCCTAGTCACTCTCATATTCTTCGAAAACGGCTTCTTCACGAAGCGCCAAAAAACACTTCACGTAAGCAAAGCGAGGCAGATCTCGACATGCACACGGAGAGACACACGGCAGCAAGCAGTTAGGCATTGTCTATCGGCGTCATACGAAGCTTGAAGAGCGGCAAGCATTCGCAATGGGGGCCCTCCTCTCATGAGCATTGACACGCGTGCACGTACGGTTTGACAGCACTGCCCATATGCGCGCCTGTCTATAGTGATAACTGGACGGCATGCACTATACCATAGCCCATGCTTGCTGCTGTTCGTGTTCCTTTTGATGCCGAGAGTACAGATTGTTTCTCCGCATGACGTCACTTCGTTGGTGTCCTTACTATAAAGGAAATGTGTCCCCGTAATAACCAGGAGAGCGGTTAGAAAAAATGCAGCGAGAAAGAGGTTCTCGGCAAAAAAAAATAGTCTTGTCATCATAATGATCAGACCAAATGTAATCAGCAATGCTCGCACGGGCCCTTGTTGGCGGAATCATATGTGTCCGACTTGTCGAAGGAGCGGTGTTGCAATTTTTCAACTACCTCGTGGGTTGAAGAAAATATTGCGGATCACTGCTTCAAACATAGCTTTTTATATTGAAATTTTATTAAAGGCTTTCATATTCCCGGAGCGCTTTTTCAGTCTGTTCGCTGCCGAGAGGTGGCAGATGCACTGAACTCCTTGCACGTTCGCCGGGACTCCAGAGTTCTTCGTTGCCGCGGGAATGTCGTCCTTGAGGGCTTTCGTTGTCGATGAGTTTAATTGTATTAACCATCACGTTATCTCCCACGCTTATCCTATCAGTGGTAAATTTGACAGGATGCGCTAGAAATATGAAAACATGGTCCAGGCCTGTGAAATCTGAGTAAACAGTGAACTGGCAAGCCAGCACTACCACCTGGAGAACGAAGATTGGTGTTTTCTTCACCATCTTCTTTCTTCATCCCTTTCTACATTTTCTTCTTTTTTTTTCTTTTCGTCTTTCTTGTTCTCTTTCTATATTGGCCTCTCTCCTCCGTTCCCGGCTTCTGACCCACACATGACTCCTCCCCCCTGATTTCTCTTTCCCATCCCTTGCTTATACTATACTGAACATGACTGCGCTATGTTTAAACCCTTAAACTGCTCCATTTCCATTTCTTTTCCCTCACCTGACCGTCTCTTCTCTTTCCCACCCTTTGCTATGCATGCACGCCTATTATAGGCTGGGAGTTGCTTGGCACATAACGCGTATTTGGCGTAGAATCGCTCCTATACAAGGCTATGCCATCCCTTTCACTCCCTCTTCCTCCTACTCTTCCTCCTTACCATCACTTCCCTTTTCCGCCCCGTCGCAGTTGTACGATATCTATGCCTATGCTATGCTGGGAGCTGCTTGGCATATACACGCTTTTTGTGGCGCATATCCCGCCGTTTTCTCGCTACGACACCCAATGTGGAAGGAGGCCATTGCGCGCTAGTCCCGTTTCACAGGATTAGTAATAAAGCTTGACCAACCAACCAAGCGCTCTTAGTCTCACCTTGAACAGGTCCACTGTTAAAAGTTGCCATAGAGACATTCTCTATTAACTGCACAAAGGTAAGTTTAAGGAGACAAACTATGTTCGCTTTATTAGAGCTCGATCTATCTTTCGTTTTGCTTATCGCAACGCGGCGCAATACAATACTGGGCTTTAAAAACGATGGAGTGTTGTCAAGTATTTTAATGTTACGAATATTTGCACTAGGGAGAACACGTCGTACAGCGCCAACATTCTTCAGAGTCCATGGCCACCAACTGGAATTTCAATACAACGCTACAACGGGTATGTACTCCATGATTAGTGTTAAAGTACGCCACTTTTCAACCATATACCCAAGTATTGAAAAGGCAAATATTTATAGTAACAACAATGTGTGCGGAGAGGGTGGTTGAGCTAACATTTTCAAAAATTCTGGAATATAACCTCTTCAAACCCTTTCGTCCCTGACACCACCACACCACATTTCTCCTAGCAGCTCGGAAATAAAACCAAAACTGCTAATTTTGGGGGGGACTACTTTTTCAGTGATCCCCACTACGATTGACATAAAAAATGTGGCATGTTTGCGGAGTTGGGGGCCACAAAATAGGAGAAGCATGACCCAAATCCAGCTTTCACGGACATCGGCGTTTAGTTCGCGTATCTTCCACCACGTGCCGCATGACTTTTATCTTTCTGTATCTCGCGCGAAGTCAAGAGTTGCGTCACGGCAAGAAAGAAAAAGAAAGAAACAAAAGAACAAAGTTCGGAACACACAGCTTCACGACTTGGCCTGGCCTGCCGCGTTCGTCGATAACGGCGACAAAGACAAGACCGCCGAGCTGCAACGGTAAAGTGGATAGTCATTCCCCGATTCTATGGCAAAGACTCGTTTTGCGCATCAGAAAAAGAATACGGTGCCAGACTGCACCGGAAATTTTGAATGGGCAGCCAAACGTATTCCTTTATTTCCTTTGCATTTCTTTTTTTACAGCAGGTAGGTTATGCCCGCTGTTTGTACGGTTCGCGATGTAGAGAAACTATGACCATGCAATCGCGGCCACGTCAGCGCAAAATTAAGAACAGATGCGCCTAGTTAAACCAATGTAACCACAGACAAGCCTAATTAAGCCATGTTGAGCATTGTAAAACATAATTAACTACGCGTAACTAAGCTAATGAGATCACACCTCAAAAACCCTAATTAAGCCGAGCCCAGATTCTCGTGTGCCTAGTCATGCCGAACTATGTGGGATGTGCCGAGCTTAGTCTAATAATATTTACGACTGAACCTAACTAGTGCTAACGCGGCTAATTACCAAATTAAGCTTAGCTTGACATGGGATGCAAGCTAATCGATACCAAGCCTGGAACATTCAAGTTAGGCCAATTAAGCTAATTAAGGTAAGTAAGGTACTTGGTGCTGTGATTGCCGATCGATTCCCAATGGAACCCGATCGATACCTAGCCAGTACTCGTGAATCACCGTGATCGCGTGAACACGTCGTGCATGGGCGTGTGAATGAACGTGTGCCTAGTCAATCCAGGACCAGCGTAGTGCCGACCAGCTCTGCTGTGTCCCAGCCTTGCGCGACTCAGCACATTTGGCACAAATTTTTTTACCGTATCGAAAGGCTCGGGCGATGGCAGATCTTGAAGCAGTTGGGGTACATGTAATGACTTAACAGTCAAATGATAGCATTTCGCAATGTTGAGTTCTAGGTTATTTAGCTTGTAGCGTGTGCTTCCGTTTCGTCCCCGTGTTTTCCGAACTCTTTTCTACTGCCTAGGCTTCTGTGGCTGCACAGAAAGCGGTCATACTTCTTATAATAATGGTTGGGGTTTTGCGTCCAAAGAGCGCGATATGAATGTGAAAGATGCCGCAGTGGAAGGCCCTATAGTTGGACCATGTGAGGTTCTTTAACATGCACCTAAATCTGACCACATGGGTTTCTTGCATACTGCGTCCATCGAAATGTAGCCACCGCGTCCGAGATTCATTTCCACAAACTGATACGCTGTTACCAATCATATGGTTCAAAAGAAAGGGAAAATGGACAACCACCCGTTTGTAGCACGAAGCCACAAGGAAATCCGTACGGATTTCTCAGAAAGAAAAGCTTCTTAGTTGCCGATAAATACTTCCTGGTCCGGGGTTCGAACCCGGGACCAACGCCTTTCCGGGGCGGTCGCTCTACCAATTGAGCTAACCAGGAAGCTAGCAATTGGCAGCGCGAGGGCGAATTCATCGCCCTCTAGCAGCCAATTGCTAGCTTCCAATTGCAAAAACACTACCTAGGCGATGCTGCTTGAGGCTCGTGTGCTTAAGTTTAGTTGCGCGTTAAAGAACCCCCAGTGGTAGAAATTTTCGGAGCCCTCCGCTACGGCGTATTGGTCGTCTTGTCACGTTAAACCCCAACATTTACTATGGCTATTAAAGTACAAAGTAATCGTTCTAGAAGGTGTTGGCTCGCGTAAGCAAAAATCGCGTAAGGAAAAAGCGGCGCATAGCACACATGATCACACACGTGTGCTACCGCTACAGATTTGCCGGTCACCGACTCCAAAAACACAACCTAAATATCATCATTAGAACGCCCTCTGGTGTATGGTCTCTTTAATAAACGAGACATAGTAATAATAATAATAATAATAATAATAATAATAATAATAATAATAATAATAATAATATCTGGGCTTTACGTGCCAAAACCAAAATATGATTATGAAGCCCGCCGTAGAGGAGAACTCCGGAAATATGGATCATCTGGTGTTCTTTAATGCGTGCTGGTATCGCCCAGTCCATCGAAGAGCGACCACCGCGGCCGGGATCGAACCTGCGCTTTTCAAGTCACCAGCCGACCTCCACAGCCACCAAAGTCCCCCCATGAAAAAAAAAAAACGGAATAAAATTCTAATAGAGAGTCTAAGGCAGGGAGCTACCATCTCTCCAATGGTAATCGCCGCTTGTTTACAGGAAGGTTTTCAGAGCGTTGGATTGCGAACAGCATGCGATAGCAGTTGATGAAGAGTAGCTTAGTAACGTCCGATTGGCTTATGACATTGCCATGTTAAGTAACTCGGGGAAACTATTGCAAATCATAATTACGGAATTAGAAGGGAAAGCGGAAATTAATATGCAGAAAACTGACGTAATGTTGAGCAGTCTCGGAAGAGAAGAGCGGTTTGCGATGCCCATGGATACACTGGAAGTGGTAAAGGAATACGTCTATTAAGGTAGAGACCGCAGATACTCACCATGAGAATGAATTAACGAGAAGTATAAGTAGGTTGTAGTGTGCATTTGGCACGTATTCTGAGATAAAGAATGGTAGTTTACAACTGCCTCTCAAGACAAAAGTATATAAGGGCTTAAATTAACCAGCACTTACTTATACGGGAAGAAACCTGGAGGCGAAGAGCATTGAAATTAAAATGAGGACGACACAGCGAGCCAATTGAAATATATATGATAGGTGTAAACTTATAGAGGACAAGAAGAGAGCAGAGCGGGCGAGAGAACCGATAGGTGTTGACGATATCTTAGTAAAAATTAAGAAGAAATGGGCAGGGAATAAAACATCGTCATCGTCCACAAACGTCACTTTCTGGGTCACTGCAGCGAACACAAGATTCAGAATTTCTTCATCCGTCAAACCACGTTTCTTCCGCGATGCCATATTTCGAAAAAAGCCGGGATAGTGTACCCTTCGCCGCTAAAGACAGAAACACACTTACAAACAGCTAAAAAACACAGACAACTATGTCTATCTAACGGATAATATACCAAGCAAAAGGCAAACACAAAATACTGTGCTGCCATCTACGACACAATGTCAAAAATAAACATTTTCCAGGCGGCCGGCTATTCACCGGTCAAAGTGCTTTTGGCCTCACCAACCCGGCCGGCGCAGGGCCGACCGCGGAAGCCAACGGGTTAATGGGTTAAGTTACCAGTTGATGAATGCTAAGACAGTGCTTTTGTAAGAATACTCCGTTGTAATGATATGCAACTGTAGAGCTCACATGTTTACAAACAAAAGATGATGTACATTATCGTGTTGCTGTATATGTTTCCTCAACAGAAAACAGTCAGATATATACCATTGATATGAACTTGACGTATAATCAGCCAGATACATACAACTGCAGTGTTTTTAGTGTGACTTTCCCACCGAATAATACTGAAGGTAAGTCACCCTTAAAGTCCACTTTACACGTGACGACTCTTCTTATAGGCCTAAGCTCGAATGGTGCCTCAGCCAATTTTTGTGACCCACATGATCTAATGTTTATTTGCTTCTTCAAGGCGAGTACGCTACCCCGTCACGCTCCGCCGGACCGAATAAATTCGTTTTTAATTCAATTGGAGCGACGTGCTAAAAAGTGCAAGGAAATAAAAAGAAATCTACGTGAAAGCTGTAAGAAGTGCGGATCAATGACTTAACTGCTCTTCGGTTACGTTGGAGATCACGCGCAAGCCCGCGCTGGCATTGCGAACTTGCACCCTGCTCAGCGTTCACTTTCCTTTCTAACCCCCTTGCTCCAGTACATTATGAACGTTTATTCCATTCTTTATTTTCCTTCTTCTCATTTCCCTCCTCTTCACCCATACTTGCCATCCCCAGCTCCTTGCTATACTACACTACACAGAGCTATAATATGCTTTACATCCTACTGCCCATATCCCACCTCACCCTCAGAACACTACTCCTCAGCCTGACTCCTCTTTTCGAACCCTTGCTTTGTTATGCGACACATGGCTATGCTACACTACATATGGCTATGCTGTGCCTTACCCTCTGCCTTCCTAGTTTCCATCCACTTCACTTTCACATTATTCATCCTCAACCTAATGTCATAACAACGAATGGGACTAGCATCCGGTGCCGCCTTCCCTTTCACGCCAGCTCCACTGCAGCCGAATTGACTGGCTTTCACCTGGCAGCCGACTACCTCGATGCTACAATACCCCAGCTGCCCGTGACCATTCTCTGTGACTCCCGGTCAGCCCAGCAAACGCTGCTGCAGCCAGCCCAAGCCGGGATCACCGTGACGCTGCTGCACGCCAAGCTCACAGCAATCGGAGCTAGCGGTGTGCGTCTGTCCCTCCACTGGCTTCAATCGCACCTTGGTATAGCTGGGAATGAGGAGGCCGACGCCGCCGCCAAGGCAGCAGCACACCACATCGACACCCCAGTAACCAAGGCGGTGGCCCTGTCGGACTACTCTCGGCAGCGACTGCGGCAGCTGCTACCAACGGCCCACCTTGACGTGCGAGTGGCAAGCGGCAAACTGCCACCGCCACTTCCGGAGACCGGCCTGGAGAGGCGGGAGTGGTGCCTGCTGCTGCGCCTGCGGACCGGCAGCGTCTGGCATGCGGCACGCATGTACTCCAAGGGTCGCTGCCCATCGCCTGCGTGCCGCAGATGCGGCGACGACGAAACACTCGAGCATATCATATACTCCTGCCCTGCTTTGGCAGCTGAACGATGAGTGATGGCGAGCCGCTATCGCCTGCTGGGTCTCCCTCCGGCAACTGCGGAGGTACTTCCTTCTTCCCGCGCGGTCGAAGATACCGGCCCTGCGAGCGTTCCTCGAGTTTGCGGTTCCTGCAGACCTCGCCGCCCTATAGCCGAACGCTTGCCTTCGCGCTCCTGCCTGCGCTGACAAGATACCCTCTTGCCATGCTGCTCTCTCCTCCTTTCTATCTTCTCTTCTTCTTATCCTCTTTACTTCCCCCTTCCCTAAGGGCTCTGAGCCGTGCCCCCACGTCGGGAGGCAGAAAAATAGCGTCCTTTTTTATCTTATTCTTTTCCCCAACCACTCTCTCTCTCAACCTAACTTCCGTTTCCCGTGTCCTTGGGATTCCCGTGTCTTAAATAATGCTCCGGTATTTGCTCCAAAAGATGTGTTTGTCAGTACACGTGTATTTGGCGCTTGTCTTTCATGTTTCTAATTTTTCATCCTTTTTGCGCTCATCTCTGCTGTAGGATTACACCATTATCTATACTAAATCATAAGAACAATCACTAAACAAATGTTTTCAAACGCAGATGTGACGACTACGGCCATGTACATTCGCGGAAGACTTCCCAATGGTACATTTCCCCCAGATTACTGCGCAGTACATTTCTTGACCTACTGCTACAACGCAACAATATTCCAGCCATATAACTGGAACTGTACTGTTGGTGAAGAGACACAGGAGAAAGAAATCCAATAAACAGTATGGAGAAACACAAAATTGAAAGAATAAGTTCCGAATAAAAAACCTGTGCTAACTTACAATGCAATATTGGGGTTATACTTTGTGTTCTTGCCCGTCCGTCTTTCAATAGAAAACTCTCTGGGACCCTTACGCAATGGCTTAAAAAGACTCCAAGGCGAACACTATCTTCTTCCTTTTATTCTTATTCGATGTATTGATCCACTACACGCCCACTTTAAAGCTCTCTGCACATAACGTGTTGATGCGTTGCTGTCTGGATCGTAGGCATTCCGCACCGCACCTTGCTTTTCAATTGCTTCTGTCTTCAGCCGACTTTTCATCAATCGAAGACCTCATGTGATGACCTCGTCATGTGATTTCATAGTGACTTGTTGCAGCAATACTTTTTTGCAGATTAGTTGGCTTATAGTGAAATCTAGACTTGCTGCGCACGCAGAAATAAGGAATATAGGAGACAGAACTGCACTCTATTCTGTCACAGTGACGTCATGGCGATGTCACCACAAAAACATGGTTAGGACGTGTCGTTTTCACGTGATGGTGATTTTTTCGCATCACGCCGTGACCCCGCCCGCGGTCGAATTTTCGCGTTTGATTGAGGCATTCAAGGCTCTTCTTTTAATATTCCCCGACGTGGATTATACTTGCTCCCCATAAGCTGTTGAGATACCGAGAAAAAGATACGCAATTAAGAGTGACGGAAAATCTTGACGGACATTCGAGCTTCGTCTTTACGTGTAGGAACGCGATAGCGCAGTAGGGCCCTGTTCTCTTCGCATTATCATTCGCTTACCGCGCTTCGTTCTGGTGGATCTCTTTGTGTTCTCTAAGAACAACTGCAATGAGCCTGCCACTTCATGTCATCCGAGGAGCTTTGCTGGAACGCCTATGTTCTTGTGAAACGCCTATGCCTCAGCAGCATCACGATGGCAGTCAATGGCCACCAGGAATTTTTCATTTTCCGGTAACAATGAGATCTGGCGTTTTACGTCCCAAAACCACGATGTGTTTAGGAGATACGTCGTAGTGGAGGGCTCCGGAAATTTCGACCATCGGGTGTTTTAAACGCGCACTGACATAGTACAGAGCACGGGCCTCAACCATTTCGCCGCATTCGAAATGCGACCGCCGCAGCAGGAATCGAATCCGCGACTTTCGGGTCAGCAGCCGAGCACCATAACCACTGCTCCACCACGGCGGACTCATTTCCCGGTAAGGCATGGCGATATAGTCATTAGAATAACATTACGATTTATTACAACTTCATTCGAATTGATTACAATTCATTTAAATTATTGCTAGCCCAAAAGCAGGGGCCGTAGTAGTGTGGCATTGACATCTGTACATACCAAAATAGCAATGCAATAAAAGAAAATATATCGCAATGATAATGCATACATGAATAGGAGCACAGTGATACATGAATAGGAGTGATACATGAAAAGTGGTACATCAATAGGAGCACAGATGCAACAAAACAGCGTACAAAGCAAAAACTAAAATAACAAGCTAAATTCTACTTTCAATGAAAACCTCAAATTGATTGGAGTCATCTACTGGAAGCACTTGATTTCGCAGCTAGCAAAAAGGAGCACTTCAACATGTTGGATTTTTTGAGATTTAAGTCAAATGAATTCGCTATATCTCAACCCCACCAGAAGAAACTTCAAAAAAAAAACTAAACAAAAACGTAAGCGTACATTTTTTTTCCTGCTGATAATGCCCCTAACCCTGCTATTCTTTTCATTCAATAACCGACAAACGCCATACTGACATAACATTAATAATGCTGCTGTTCATTTTGCCCCCCTTTCCGGTAGATTTATCTTACAGAGTCAAAGGATTCCGACATTTTGATTGCCATATTCAAGAAGAGGTAAAACCAGAGACCTGTAACATAAAAGCGTAGTACCCTTAGAATAATTTTAAAGATATGGCTTGCTGATTATGTGTTATATGATGACCTAGGTACGTATATCCTACCATCAGCTGAATCCTCAAACTTGAATGGTGGCTTGTAATTGTAATGATCTGGCATAATTCAAAAATTAGGTGCATCTTCCCAAAGGGAACCCTGATGGGATGCGAAGCAGCAGCGTTGCGCACGGGTGGCGTCGCGGGTTGAACGGCGCTAACGCGGGTGCTGCGGTGAGCGCTGGAAAATTCGTTTGAAGCGATGGCTGGCGTAGGTCTTGTCGTTGCGCGTCAGGCGGCAGCTGCGGGCGCTCGGGCGAGCGCGCGGCAGGCGAGGGAGAGAGTGACGTCAGCGCGCACTGCGAGGGGAGCGTGACGTCAACGCGCAGCTGCGGCATGACCTACTTGGCACCGCTTCACCACCTGCGGCGAGGGGAGCGCGTTGCGGCACGTTCGTACGCACGGAGGGAGGGACAGCGTCACACAGCCTAGTCAAAGAGCTGCTTGGTACCTAAAACATCTGCCACGCCTCACAGCCATTCAGTGCGCGATTAAGGGCAGCGTTGAGTTTAACTTAACAGTAATAAGAATACGTCACCTAATCAGTCATCACAACATACAATCGAAGTTTTCAGTTAGAGCCATCAGCATTGTCATTTATCATAAGCAAGAAAAGTAAGGGTCGCAGTAAGAGTACTGGTAACACCTGATGCTACTAGTGAAATATAACATGGATGTTATTTGTACAAATATATTGGTACTAGAAATATCAAGTATGCACGAAGCCAATTGTAAAAGGCTCTGATTATTTAGCCTACCATGACGTTCAATCTGTAGTTTCGTGCGGGTAGTTCCATGAAATGCTCCGGTAGAGCCCAGCAACACTGAGTCAGTTTGACTTCAGACATTTATAACGCCGGCCGTCAGCTGCATCAAAGAGTTCAGTTACTCGGAAAGACCTTCCCTAAAGTCGTGCTCCGGAGATGAGAGAAAATTTGGAAGACGCTTGAGCTTCGCCATCAAGAACAGAAGGCAATAGTGTAATCGGATCACATGCGCACCGCCTTCAACCGTGTTGCGTGGAAAGGAACGTCTGTGAGCATAACATTGTCCTTTTTAACCCTTCAACGCCCATAAGGTATCTATTGTAAATACAGATGGCAAAATGCTTTGAAAACGCTATTTATTATCCAATGAACACAATGCAACGGCAAAAGTTTCCTTATATAAACGTTAAATTAAAATTATTAGGGTGGGAATATACTTCCGTATGGGCCTTTGGCAGGACCGCACCACTGGGGGAACTTTTGAAAGTATCGTACAGCTGAACTCGAATATTGCACGTAGAGCAAACAATCTTCGCTCTTGTCATTTAGTTCACTTAACGACACCAGTAACGTTTGAAGGTTCATTGCCTTCTAAAAAAATGCAGTACAGGTGAAAGCGGCACTTGGTCTGGTACACCTAAAGTTTTTTCGGTCACCTTGGAAGGCCTTCAGGGCACGTGCGTTGCTATATTTTATTTTCAACAGTATCCCTTCAAAAATTGGCCCTGGAGCAAACGCCTTGCTTTGCAGTCGTATGACCAATGTGTATTGCATCACCATTCGAGACAGCAATTATGCACAATGGTTCATCCTCGTAATCATCTTCCTCGCTGTCACAAAGGTTGTTTACATCTTCAGGTAACGAAAAGTGCAAATCTAGGGCTTCTTCAACTGTCGAGCACGTTTTCTTTTAGAGAAAGAGAAAATCGCATACAGTGGATTGGCATCGAGGAAGGCCCGTAGGGAAGTTAATTCCCATTGCCCAGTAACAATTCAAAAGTCAGTAACTTGAGTTTCTCGTTAAATTAGGATCTAAAAGTGGACCAGATAATAGCCCTACACTTGAGGCATCCAGTAAATGCATTTACTGACCATTCTCACTGCGGCAAATACATTTATTTACGGATTCTCGCAGCTGGTGAAAACCCGCGCGACGAACTCCCGATGAGAGAGAAAAGTGTCAGTGGCTCCCACGCAAACTGAGGTAACTCGTAGCTGCTTGCCTTGGAGTCGCTAAAATTTTGTCCAGTTGATTCCCAAACATTACTTCAGATGTAGCAACCGTCACAGGGTGGAATATTTGGAAGTATTGGAGATAGAGGCTTTTAAACTTGGTGGGAAATGTATTCCCTACGGGCGTTTAAGGGTTAAACTATCACATAATGATCAGTAGAAATCCAGTTGCGAAGTATACACTACGCCATAAGTCTTAATGTTGCAAATTTTTGAATACCCACTACGTGTCAGTAAGGTTTCAGGAGCACCTGCATAGCTCCACACTTCGTAATTTTAAACCACCCACTGGTTACGCAATTCACACGTGTTGACGCCTGGTACGATTCTACGATTCCGCCGAGCAATATTACATGCGTTGAGGTTACTCCTCCCACTACATGGCACTCTTATAGCGTTTTTTACGAAGCAGTTTCGAACACAGCGTCGCTCGGTAGTAGAACACCTGGTTGCCACGCAGAACGCCTGGGTTCGATTCTCACTAAGACCATGTTTTACAGCGAAAGCTGTTATGAGATCACAACAAGGGTCGTTTCTGCGCCGTAGTTGTCCGCCGTAACCAATATCGCACGAAATAAGAAAAAAACTAAATAATAAAAAACACCCATGACCGAATGGGAATCGAACCCGTGTCATCTGCGTGGCAGCCCAGCACTGTACCTCTGAGCTACGCCACTGCTTGAAACTGCGGTGCAAACTGACCCTATGCATGCTTCATGTCGGGTAAGGAATCGCGTTAACGTGTATTGTTAAGCGTTTTAGAACAGTAAAGTAAGTACCGGGCGTCACACAAATCTAATTGCGTAACGAGTGGGTCGTTCAATGCCATTCCCCAAGTTGATTCCCTTAAATACTTAGGCATCATATATAATGAAACATTAAATTGGAGAGAGAGAGAAATAGATAAAGGAAAAGACAGGGAGGTTAACCTGGTAGAAGAACTGGTTTGCTACCCTGTACTGGGGCGGGGAAAGAGGGATCGGAAAGACAATAGAGGGAGAGAGAAAATTAAAAAAAAGAAAAGAAAAAAAGGATGCACACATATGCACACACATGTAGGACGTTCTGATTAGAGTCGTTCGGAGAGACCGGTTGAACGCAGAAAGCGCAGAAGCGCCTGCACAGCCTTCTATGCGACGTTGAGTCCTGTCTGTGGCACAGGATTCTGACTTCCGAATAAGTCTGGTCATCCAGTTGATCGAGTGCCTTGCACAACGACTGTCTCTGCAAACGGTATTGCGGGCATTCGCACAAAATATGCTGAATAGTTTCGTCACTGCCGCAATGGTCACAGGCTGCGGTGTCGGCCATTCCTATGCGGAATGCGTATGCATTGGTAAATGCGACACCCAACCATAACCTGCAAAGTATGATAGCGTCACCTCGGCGAAGTCCTGGAGGGAATCTGAAGACTCAGCGTTGGGTCTAGTGTATATAATCGTGCGTGCTTGAAGTGTGGTTCCTTCCACTGTGATGTGGTGCGCCGGCGAGCAAGCATGCCGAGCGTCACATTGAACAAGTTGGCTCTAAGGCAACAAGAGCCATGGGGTGGCTGCGTAAGCTTACAAACAGGAAAACGGGGTTGCGAAGAAATACATTGATAATGATTTATAAAATGTACGTACGGCCTATTATGGAATTCGGGTGCATATTATTTTCTGGGAGCGCGGCTTATAAAATGAGCCCCTAATACTATTAGAAAGGGAAGCGTTGCGATTCTGCCTTGGACTTCCCAAGTATGTGGCAAATAATGTGTTGTACATCGAAGCGAGAATATCATCTTTGTTGAACAGATTCAAGATACTTACAGTTCAAACCTTTTTAAAGATATATAATTCGCCTCAGAGACAGCTATTTTACGTTTTTATGTACACACCCCACAGATTATATTCGTTCAGGCGCTGCTAGAACCATTGAAAGTAAAAATTAAAGAAATTCGCTCAACACGCACAATCCATTCCAATCTTCACATTGAATTTGATAATATTTTTCCTCCGAAAACGAAAGAAATGCCATCACGGTATTTAAATGATCAGCTCCAAGATTACATTGAACACTTGACAATTAACAATATAATTGCGACTGATGCATCCGTATTAAACGAAAAGGCTTGCGTAGGCATCTTCTCTCCTTCTCTTGACTGGTCTTTTCCTGTTCGACTCCCCGATTACACACGTATATTCATTGCAGAATTATTTGCTATTGTTCTGGCGCTACGAAAACTTTCTTCAAGCGAATTCAGAAGCAGTTATAATTACAGATGCTCTTTCAGTATGTTCTGCGCTTTCTTCGGCAACAAACTTACGGCTCAGTATTATGTTTCAACAGTTAATACCGACAAATCTGCGAAAAATTCAGTTGCTATGGGTACCAGGCCACTGCGGATTATATCTGAATGAGATGGCGGACTCATTAGCCAAAATATTTCTAAGCGGACCCATAACACCAATTATACCCGATATGGCTTACGCGACAGCATTAAGAATTCGAAGAGCGTGTCTGCATAATGAAAGAGGCAAAATCACATTGGATCAATTCAGCGACTTCGCACATCTAAGATTCTGCTGGAATAAGCAGGGGTGTGTATCACGGCAGGTAGAAGTTACTTTCACCAGACTACGCTGCAGAATTCCTTAGTTGAATTATTACTTACAGAAAGCTGGACTCAGTGCGTCACCATTATGTCAGTTTTGTGGTGAAGTAGAGACAATAGAACATTTCTTTTTATTCAGTCACCGGTATTCTAAAGAGAGAAAGAGATACCTCGTCGCTCCCCTTCAAAAGTTAGGATTACAAATCAGTGATGCACTAATTTTATCATTTGGTGGAATTACATTAGGATATAGCCACAGGGAGGTCTACTCTACGGTGTTCGATTACATATATGAAACAAAAAGATTACCATGCTAGGGTATCTTGGATTATTTTCATTATTAATTACAACCTGGTATTACTTCCGTCACACATCCCATCTGATAGTCTGACGTTTTGCCCTACGGAATTTTCATAGATTAGGTATGTTTTTTTTTTCCTTTTTAGTCTAATGTTACAGCGGTTATTTGCTTTAGCGTATTATGTAATAAACTCAAAGATCCTGCCGCCCGTTTCTTGGCCCATCCCCTTTTGTGGGTGAGCGCCATCAGCAAGATGTCATCATCATCATCATAAAACGTTACAATAGTGTAGCGGGTACCGCGCTTTTCTGAAGAATGACGAATAATGGCCCAGTAGACGCTTCCCAACTACACAAAAATTGTGATGATTTATGGCGTAGTGGGTACCATGCAAGTGCGGTTGTTGTAGTTGCCCCAAGAACGTTTAAAAAAGGCTCTAGAAAGGCCGCTCTTCCAGCTTTCGCTGTGGCTGTGCTGCGAGTTCCACGCGGGCCTGGCGGTTTTTTTTATTATTTATTCATTTGCTTCAATCGAGAATATGCACTCGTAAAAAAAGACGCCAATGCCTACACAGGAATCTCTCTAAAACGAGTTCTTCAACGGGATGGCGTCAAGAGAATAAGTATCAAGAAGTGAACTAGCGTGTTTATCAATAGTGTTGTTTAAACAGCAGGAACAGGTGCGAGTTATAACTTATTCATTTATATGAGGTGTTTGTTCCCTGTTTGATATAGCGGCTTTATTGGGGATAGCATGTAATCGTCCGGCCATGTACTTGATGACAGAGATGCGTTGAAGATAACTGTCAGAAATTTATACCAACCACTAGTCTTATTTAAAAAAAGGAGTGGGCATTTATTATTCTCCAGAGGACTTTGCTCATCTATTTTCAACAAAAGGTTAAACATTCCAGATGCATAATAATCCGCGTCATCAGGAAGGCGGCCTTTCAAATTCAACAAAAGATGTCTGCATGGGCTTTCGTGTGCGACTGCTGAATTGAAATATTCGTTACAAGCGTAAGATACTTCTGTTTAATGAGACACAAAGCAATCGTTTATAACGAAAGCATTGTTACGAGATGTTTAAGCGATATGTGTGTCAAAAATTTAGCAGGTGATTCTTTTTTTTAGCCTACATAGAAGAATATTGTAAAAATTGTTTCGCTTATGAAGAAAATTACATTTAAGCTTCGAGGACGAAAGCGTGGTTTCATCACGTATGCTATCAGTGTTGCGATTCGCGTTTGTTTCAAAGTGGTAAATATTTATTTTTAGATAAATAATTTCTTTATTGGTCCATGCATTAGAAACTTCAGCTTTGAAAAGTTCAAAAGGAACGAAACTCTGAATGCAAGGAAGCATATTTGTTTATAAATTCTTTGAAAATCACAACAAATATTGAAGAAGAGAAATATTTTCGAAGCGTTTTCCTATGATATATGTGATATATGAGCATAACTTACTGTTAAGAAGGGCAAGTGATCTGATTAAGAATTACAGCATATCAAATCGGGATAGCTGCGCATCCAAAGTACAAGAACGCAAACGTTGGTTCGCGGTAATTGAACACAAGGTATTGATGTTTAGTTGGTACGTACCACTGGGCTCGGGTCGCGCGAGCCCAGTCCTCTCGCTTCATTGCACCGACTCCATAATCCCGTTATGATGGCAAGATGACCATGCCATTTGTGCGTTTGCGTGTCTGTTTACTCGTCGAATTTTCGTCTACTCAGTGCGTATATATCTACCTCTCATTCAGTAAACTTCACTTGCCTGTAACGCTTTGTCCTGTCTCATTCTTTACTTCATGTTGCCTTCTCGCCATTTATTTCATAATACACGTTTTCCAAATCGCTACGTGTCATTGTTTAATAGAACTCTGGTTCCCCGAAAACTAGCGACAAGATTTCGTGCTCTAATTATAATGAAGTATACCATGAACTGGGACGTGCAAGTGGCCGGAGAAATATACATCTGGAATCTAACTTTAACACTTACTCACTATACACATATATTGTTTATATAAAACATACTAAAAATAGTGATAGGTCCGAATATTTCTTTCAAAAAGAATGCTAAGCCATCAACATGGTATTGTGCGTCACAGCAAGCTTCTGACGCACACCACCAGAAATGTAATACGCGTTGCTTAGTGACGTATAGCGAAATGCTCGGGAAAAGAGGCAATATGCTGCGGAATCAGAATTTTGCACATAAGTCTAGTCAGCGAATTTCGCACTTATAAGGAGGATATTGTACTTACTCAATGAGCCGTCGATGTGGAATTTTGTTGGCATATTGCACATCAATAACCAGAAGTCGTTTGTACGGTGACCACAATTATTGAGTGAAGTTCCGCAAAAAATGTTCACATAACGACATATTTGTTTGCTTTTGTGGTTATACGACTTAAATATACATATGTGCCTTCGACTATAAATGACCCACAAAAAGAGCTTACTCTTGCAATGAGGCCTCCAATCAGGGGGGATTACATCAAGAAGTACACGTTGCTGGGCTAGTCGGTTCATGATCAGGTAGAGGCCACAGATGTGGCTGTTTCGCGCAAAGAATTAACGTGGGAAGGGGTCAATGGGGATTCTTTGCGCGAAACAGCCACATCTGTGGCCTCTACCGGATGACATCAATTAGCTTTATAATTTTCCTGCCCAAAAAAACTATAAGAAAAAAATTCTGGTTTGTTCAAACACTGTTATTTACTTTGTTTAATAAGCTTTTGAGAAGTTAAACGACAAGAATTGTAGTATTTGACCCAGAAAACACGCGAACATATCTTCGTGTCAGTATTTTATTCATGTGATCGACTGTAGCGAGCGATAAACTCACAGTGGCTTCCACACAATAATAACACATATTCAGCGCTGCGTATGCATTACTTTAAAAGAGTGTTTGCCGTTTGAAAATCACAGGTACAAGTTGCACTTCTTACAACCCTTTCGAGTACACCAAGTACCCTGAAAGTGTGCAGCAACGTGCAGATGTCGAGCTTTATACTGATGGCCAATAGCAACCTTAATTCAATCGCTACTCTGTGCCACGCATTTTGCCTGCCCAGGAGACCTCCCTGAAGACTGGCATTGCGGCGCAGTTTTTTGAAATACTTTATTCTTTTGAACTTCGGTTATGCATAAGGTGCCTCAGCAACCGGATGAAGCCCACGATCCGGTCCATACCTAAAGACTGCGTGATCTTTTGTTGTGTTGCTCGTGATTTTTTTACATGCGTGTAGTACATAAGGTTATCATCATTATTTGAGCAGCATTTTCAAACATTGGTGGATTAAATTAGTATAAAAAATATTGGTGAAACTAAGCCACGCTAACCTTGAAACAGTGAAACTGGACCATTCTGAAGAGCAATCTGGTTAATTCTGGGTTCTTTCTACACCTTAGCTAAATGCTGCAAGTTGTTTCTAGATTGCCTCTTGGTCCTCGCAGGGCTTTAGCTAGGTGATTCTCGGCTGTTTCTGCATGATTCTCAGCGCAATAACGTTCGAGTGAAACCACACCCGATCACAGACACGACAGGGATGTCGAAGCTGCAGAGGCAGAACCTCACGCTGACGCCAAGCGTTCGCACCTCTCATAAATCTATCTACAGGCACGTCGTCGTTGCCTCTATCGCACAGAGCAATGTAGCCACTGCCTCTATCGCTCTGTACCGCTAGAACGACAAAGGGAAGCGCTTCCTCGCTTTTCTTTTAGATGTGAAGCATCTTATGGCGAAGCTTAATCCGGTGCTGGTGGTGGTGGGCCGCGTGCCCTCCCTTACTGCGCATGCGCAAACCCTTTAAAAAAATAAATAAAAATAAAAAGCCTCCTCTCCCCCTCTCTCTCCTCTAGGAATCCCTCCCCGCGGCAACCACACCCTCACTGCGCATGCGCCTCCCCTCCTCTCTCCCTTCCTACGCTCCCCCTCCCTCCTCTAGCATCCCTGCCCGCGGCGTCCACACTCCCCGCTGCGCATGCGCGTCTCCCCCCTATCTCTCCTGTCCTACGCTCCCCCCCCTCTCTTGCCTCGCGACGCCGACGCAGGCAGCGTCTGCTAGCGAGTTTCTTGGTTGAAAAAGCCGACTGCTCGCGCTGCACAACCGTTCAATGGCCACCCCGTATATATGGCAGTGGATCTTGACCTGCAAGGTGGTGCTGGTGGGAGATTTCTCCTGTGCGTTGTTGAACAATAAAAATTCGCAGCGTGTGCGTTTACTAAAAGCGGACTGCGGGTCTCTGTGTCCAGTCGGAGTCTTCTGTCTCTCATTGCTCATTAGCAGTGATTGGCATGTTCCAGTAGGAAACACCGCTTCATCGCTGCGTGCTTTGCGCCTCCCCAGTTTTCTCTCCTGCGCAACGCTGCGATGAGCGCCAGCGTCAACGCCGCCGCCAGTGTAAGCGTTAGCGCCCGCTGCTTCACATCTACACATGGTTCCCTTTAGCGGGTGATGGTGTAATTTTTTTATTGCGATAGCAATTATATGGACACTCTCGGCTGCTTTTAGCCGTCGGCGTCAGCGTCATGCTCCCTATATATATATATATATATATATATATATATATATATATAAAAGCCACGAAGAAAAATAATTCAGAAAAAAAAATCCCCATCTCCCGCTAAAGGGAACCATGTGTGGATGCGAAGCAGCGGGGAGATAATTAGCTTGAGCGGGAGGAAAGTCGCCGCTCTCATTTCACGGCAGTGGTCCGGGCGCTCATCGCGGCGCTGCGCATGAGAGAGAATGAGGCTCGCGCGCTCCGTCATTTTCATACCGCGGAACTACCGTGGCGCCCCCCAGCAGAGTATGCAGCTGTGACACCACCTATGATTCCGTAGAGGATTCCTAGAGGAAAGGACGGGGGGGGACCGTAGGAGAGGAGAGAGGGGACGTGCATGCGCTGTGGGGGTGTGGGACGCTCCGTATAGTAGATGATTCCAAGAGGAGAGAGAGGGGGGAGAGGACGCGCATGCGCTCTGGGGATGTGGGACGCCGGAGCCGCTCCGTAGAGTAGAGTATTCCTAGAGGAGAGAGGGGGAGATGACGCGGGGCCGCTCCGAGGAGTAGACGATTCCTAGAGGAGAGAAAGGGGGGTGAGCGTAGGAGAGAGAGGGGGGACGGCACGCGCATGCGCTGTGGTGGTGTGGGACGGACTAAGCCCCCTCCAAACACACGCAAGCAAGATTAAGGAATGGGGTCAACCTGGGCGACAGACACCACCTGCCTAGCCACTGCTAAGCAGCCTCTCTGTGCTCTCGGCCATGACTCAAGGAATGGGGTCAACCTGGGCGACAGACACCACCTGCCTAGCCAATGCTAAGCAGCCTCTCTGTGTTCTTGGCCATGACTCTGATGACTGTGTTAGGGTTGACGGCCTTCATATTACTACAGTGTTCTGGTTCGCATAATGGGCGCTTCCCTACTTCATGAAAGTGGCCGGACGCGGGACGGCGGACGGGGGGACGGCGGACGGGGGACGCGGGAGGGACAGAGCCCCGAGAATAAGATGCTTCGCATCTAAAAATACTTTCCGGCGCGCGGTATCGGACGGGCAACCTCTCGCTCCGCAGCGCGCTACTCTAACCGATACGCCACAAGAGCGCACATGCTACTGCGTACTAACGGCGCGCTATTTATATACTTCATTCGCTCCTGGCGGTACGGAGATCTCGGGGGAGAATATCAGCGTGTTCTCTGCTTACCAGCAAACCAGCGAAATGGCGCAAAGTGCGCGCTCCGCGCCCCACTCGTTGCGACGCGTTGGCTCCCTAACACCCCGACTTGCACGGGCGTAGTCTCCATTGCCAGGGTGCGCATACACGCGCGCTTATCTTGGGGTGGGTGGATGGGGGGCAGTTTGACGCCGTGTGCTCTCGCCGGGAAGATTGCGTTTAGGTTACACAGCGCACAAAGGTCACTTCGCAAGCTTTAGAGGCCCCGTTTCCGAAAGAAGCGCGCTGTTCCAACACAGTGAAGTAACAACTGTGACACTTGTTATTTCGCGCTCGTCCTGTGTATACCTGTGTGTATGTTTCGCGCGTCCTTCGCGCTTGAGCAGCGCGCTCCAAGTTTCGATCTGCTTGCCGTTCTGCGCTTGAAATGCCAATGTTTTGCTATCGCATTCATTGCTTTGCCTTTGCGGCGAAACTGTGACTTTTTTCTTCCACAGGAAATTATTCCGCAGGCAACACGATGACATTGTACGTGAGAGGGGGGGTCGAGAACGTCAACGCCCTAAAGATACCGGATCGCAGAAAGCTGCTCCATGTCCGCACGTTGATGGTACCCAACCATACCATGTCAAAGAAGCCAAGACACGGCAAGTGTTGTTCTGTGTAAAACGTCATCAAGGAAATGGAAGCACTTGATAAGCAGTCAGTATTAGTATGATGTTGTCTGAATAGGTAGTAGACCATATATGTTAATTTATTCTATTGTTAAATATTTATGGTGATTGAGGCAGTCGATGGCATCTTTAGTCTTCTGTAATAGAAAAAGAAGCGGCTGCACCCGCGGAGCGAGTAAAGTTGGTTGCTGTGGCGGCATTAGCCACTTTTGCCTTTAATTTCGCCACTGGTTGAAAGGACATCATAAGAGCGATTATTAACTATCCCTGCAACCCACCGATGCATCTCCCCAGACTGGCGCAGAGCCGTAGTCCAAGCTGAACACACCCAAGCTGAGCATTCTACCAGCCGGACAGAAGTCGAAACCGCCTACCTTTCAGGCCCCGGATTTCCCCGTCGCTGGAAAGCCCTCACAAAGAGAGGAGCGATTGAGCAGGGGTCTCCTCTCAGTGTCCCACTACTGTCACCGCCTTCCCCACCAATCCTGAAATTCCAAAAGAGTTGAAAGCCATGGAAAGACTAATTTAAATGCCAGAACATTAAAATCGGGCACTGAAGGCGACGCAGGCAGCTCATTCATTACTACGAACGGAACCGGAGGCTACGGACGCCTCATCCTGCTCGGACGACGAGCAGGAGACTGAGTCGTACGTATCCGGTTACACTAGTTTCCATAAAACGGTAGTAGTCCACTTCAGAAAGCACGAAAGCTCGATCGTAGCAGACCTGAGACAAATTTTGAGGTGCAAAAATGATATTATAACAAACCAAGCTTACGGTATAAATTATTACACAGCAGCTGAGCCTATCCAGTCAAAGTGGCAATTTAATACGATAAGCAGAGTGTTGTGTCTATTCTCACGGCCAGCACACCACGGATCGTTCAAAATTGGCTCGCTCCCCAATTCGAAGCAATTAAATATAGCATCGAAACGTCGGAACAACGCCCGACACAAAATGTTTCATCGCAACCCGGCAAATTCTGAATCCGCGAACAATATAGAACAAGCCCTTACATTCCAAACTTAGTCCCCCATGCCTACTCAGGCTCCCACGCTGGCCTCAGTGGCAACAATGGCACGTCCTCAAGAAGAAATTCGTGATGGCAGGCAATTCTAAGCATAATCAAAATATCCAAACAAGAGCACCTCAGATTTCCCAATGAAATTGCAGGGGGGTTCAAAGATACTCTTATTTTGTTCCTGCAGACTCCACGCCTGCAGTTTCGGTGGTAGGAGAAACCGGCTTACAGGCGAAACTTCCTCGATACAACTCATTTGAGGGAAGTGCGTCCACCTGTGTTCTGGTACACAATGCGTACACCGCTTGTCAGGTAGATCAGGATCTTTCAGAGGGACACGAAGACATGATAGTCAATATCCTTTCGAATAAAAGACGAGATCCTAGCTTGTACATTCTAATTGTATACAGCTCTTCTAAATCTAGCAAAGTGCATTCAACGAAGTCTTTTATAAGGCAATTAAGGAAGCACTTAAGCACCCGCTGGTGATTGTAGGTGACATTAGCGCCCCCCAGCTACCACAGGGGTTTCACTCGCGAAATCCCCAAGGGACGGAAACTAGCAGAACCCATATCCGCTCTCTGTCTATCGCTCCTCACGGATTCGATGGAACCCACTAGAGTTGGAAATTCCGCAATCCTGTTCCACCTTCGATACGCCCGCAGAAGGTTAACTGGGATATTTTAATGGTGGAGCAGGAAAAATACCTGCTCCACTTTTGAGAAGCCCTAGAAGCTTAACAAAGTGACAGGCGAAAAAACAAAATCAGCTGCAAGCTTAAACTTCGTGTAGCCTAGTTTAAGTAAGCAAGAGGAGCAATACGTTGCACTACTCAACGAATACAATTGGATAGAATGGTGCAACGTTGTGGGTAGAGATATGAATACAAGAAATGCATGACGCCTTTCTTTCCTATCCATGACAGCCCCACACAAACCAGATGAGAAGCGCACAGGCAGCTTCAGCGAGCCCTCTGCATGGCTTTCAGGGGACGCGCTCCTAGTTTGCTGATGCTTTGTATGATAGGCACCTATGTCGCACCCTGGACCCGGACAGTGCTGGGACGAATGCGCTGGTAGAGAAAGCATCAGTTTTTTTAGGTGCGAAGCACCTTATGAAGGAGCTCTGTCCCCGATAAACAACCTTTTTCGTGCCTTTTCGTTGCCTGTGCACGAAGTGTTGTTTATCGATTCCCATTCTTATGCGGCAAAGTGTATATTGGCCAGACAGGCAGATGCCTGATTGATAGGCTCAGAGAGCGCGAACAGAAGCTTGATTGTTACCGCGATAGACATGTATCAGTGCATTGTAATGACTGCGGCTGCCAACCTCTGTTGAATGAGTATGTAGTTCTGTATAGGAACGTTCATTAGAATACGCGATTGATTGTCGAGGCTTGGCTGATTGCTAGAGAAAAT
>JALIZH010021886.1:0-173504 GCA_030522465.1 Rhipicephalus appendiculatus | reverse complement strand
CTCCGATGAGTCTCCCAATGTCCTCGTGGTGCTTGCGGGTCGGTGATTGTGTCACGTCTGCCAAATGTAGATCAGTTGATCCGCGGAGATAAGCTGCGTCGTCCGGTAGCTGTAGTTTGCGGAGTAGACCTTCTGGATCTAGAGCGTTTCAATGGAATGTTCTTTGTGACTGATGTCTGGCACGCAACGGAGTGTGTTCACAACGCCCAGCACATTCAATAGCTGCGCGAGGTGTTCTGCTGAGGCATGTCCAGCACAGCAAGCATTTATGGAAACCATGTGATTGCGTTCCTATGGTCGAGAGCACAACAAAAAGATAGAGAGAAATAGGAAGAAATAGAGAACAAAAGAGAAACATAAAACGAGAGAAAGAAGCCCAGAGAAATAGAGAGAACGAAATACTAATAATATCTGAAGTTTTACATCCCAAAACCACGATATAATTGCGTGAGACGTTGTAGTGGAGGGCTGCAGAAATTTCGAGTTAGAGACAAAAGAAATAGAAAGAAATAGAGATATACATGCAAAGGAAAAGCACAGCATAGACTTGCATTGCGCGGTGTAAGAAGAAGTGAGAAGGGAATGTTTAGGGGAGGAAGAGATAAAAAAGGAGGGAAATTCCACCAGCTTTGCTTCTTCTTTATTTGTTCACACTGTTGTGCGTAGCTTCCTCAATTTTTGTTTATATATAAAAAAAAGATTGGCCGCGTATCTGCGTGCCTCACTGCAAGTGTCGTCGAAAGACGATAGTCTTCTGTCGGCCGTACCCTATTAGTCCTGGTCTCATCCGCGGCTACTCGTGATGCTGTTCTCGTACCATTTCCGTCCTGGCATGATAAATGCAATAGAGGTTTCATGAAGCGGCCATTTATGTTTTGCCTTGCCTCAGACAGCGCCTGATCTATGTTGAATTGGCCGCATCTGGCTCGCATTGATAAAATAGAGAAGGTACTGCGTGAGATATGCACACCATCTGGCAGTGGCGTCGGCAAACATGAGCTTGTGCAGAACCCAGGCCAACTGCCTGGTGGCAGCACCATTTCGTCGGCAGAGGGCATTTTCGTGCATAGCGTCGCATTGTCAGCGCAGCCTAGGAAACACTAGTCAGTAAGACGAACTTAGGGTCTTTATAATTACGTATGTTTGCATTTTCTAGTAAAGGAACACACCACCTGATACTTACGTATTGATGTTGCGCCTCAGATATGCGTAAAAAAATTGAAGGACACTTTGTACATTCCCAAGTGTGTTCGGCGAAAGCGTGTGGCCATTCCACTGATTATGCCATGTCTTTTTTCTTTTACACTCTCAGTGGCATAAGACACAAACCTAATGGGTGCGTGTTTTCTTCTTTAATTTTTTACCGCGAATCGCAGCGAGACGCGAGACTCATCTTCCTCCGTTCGCATACGTTAGTATTTTCTCGCGCTTTGCGCATCGTGCAAACGCCATCCGCGTTCCAGCTCTTAAGTTGACGGACCCTTTGTAAATTGGAAAGTGTATTCCGTGAACGCCTGGGTCCATTGAGACGGCGTCGGTCAGAATGATTGCAAACTCTGGTCACAGCGACGCTACGCAAGCAAAGCGCGAGCGCTATAGAGTCCGACGCGACCGGCGTCCGCCTGCGCATCCCGGCGGCCACCTGGCTCAGTGCCAGAGCTCGGATGGACGGACGGACGGACATGGACGGATGAACGGACGGACGGACAGACACACAGACAGACAGACGGACGCCGGACGAAGGTCGGACGGACACCGGACGGACGTGAGCATGAGACATTAAAGACTTTCGCCTTAAAGATTACACCATCCACCGCTAAAGGGAACCATGTGTACACGCGAAGCAGTGGGCGCTAACGCTTACACTGGCGGCGGCGTTGACGCTGGCGCTCATCGCAGCGTTGCACAGGAGAGAAACCTGGGGGGGCGCAAAGCACGCAGTGATGGACGGTTGTTTCCTACTGGAACATCCAAATCGCTGCTGGGCAATGAGAGACAAAAGACTCGGACTGGACACAGAGACCCGCAGTTCGCTTTTAGTTAACGCGCACGCTGCGAATTTTTCATCGTTCGGCAACGCACAGGAGAAATCTCCCACCGGCACCACCTTGCAGGTCAAGATCCATTGCCATATATACGGAATGGCCAGTGAACGGTTATGCAGCGCGAGCAGTTGGTTTTTTCAACCAAGAAACTCGCTAGCAGACGCTGCCTGCGTCGGCGTTGCGTGGCGAGAGAGGGGGGAGCGTAGGAGAGGAGAGAGGGGGGGGAGGGGACGCGCATGCGCATTGGGGGGTGTGGTTGCCGCGGGGGGGGGGGGGGGATGCCTAGAGGAGAGAGATGGGGGAGGGGACGCGCATGCGCAGTGAGGGTGTAGACGCCGCGGGGAGGGGATGCCTAGAGGAGAGAGAGGGGGAAGCGTAGGAGACGGAGGGGCAGGGGACGCGCATGCGCAATGGGGGGTGTTAGCGCCGCGGGAGGGATGCCTAGAGGAGAGAGGGGGGGAGGGGACGCGCATGCGCAATGGGTGTGTAAACGCCGCGGGCGGGAGGGATACCTAGAGGAAAGAGAGGGGAAGCACAGCAGAGGAGGTGCGTGGGGAGGGTTTGCGCATGTGCAGTAAGGGTGGTGAGGACGCACACCACCAGCACTACCGCCGGACGGACGGACGGACGGACGCCGGACGGACACCGGACGGACGGACACCGGACGGACGTGAGCATGAGACATTAAAGGCTTTCGCCTTAATATTTGCTTTTTCATCGACAGTGTTCACAAGTATGAACGCAGCTACCAGTTCAAGATGGCTGGCCATTCAGCAAGTGCTTAAACATTGGGCGGGTGGCTGAATCGTGTGACAAACAGAGAGACAGACGGAAAGGCAGACCAAAACTTCTGCGTTCGAGTATCCCAAGAAAGACTATCTCCTTTAATAAAAAAAAATTGAAGGACACTTTGTACATTCCAAAGTGTGTTCGGCGAAAGCGTGTGGCCATCCCACAGACTATGCCATGTCTTTTTTTTCTTTTTACACTCTCAGTGGGATAACACACAAACCGAATGTGTGCGTGTTTTATTTTTTTTTAATTTTTTTCCGCAAATCGCAGCGAGACGCGAGACTAATCAACCTCCGTTAGCATGCGTTTTAGTATTTTCTCGCACTTTCCGCATCGCGCAAACGCCATCCGCGCTCCAGCACTTAGATTGACGGACCCTTTGTAAATTCGAAAGTGTATTCCGTGGACGCCTGTGTCCATTTAGACGGCGTCGGTCAGAATGATTGCAAACGCTGGGCGCAGCGACGCTACGCAAGCAAAGTGCGAGCGCTGTAGAGTCCGACGCGACCGGCGTCCGTTTGAGGCACCCCGGCGGCCACCTGTCTTCGTGCCAGAGCTCGGATGAACGGACGGGGATGGACGGACGGATAGACGGACGAATGTACCGACAGGAAGACGGACGGACAGACAGACCGACGGACTGGCAGACGGACGGACGGACAGACGGACGGACGGACAGACGGACAAACAGACATACGGACAGACAGAGGGACGGACAGAAAGACGGACGCCGGACGGACACCGGACGGACGTGATCATGCGACATTAAATGCTTTCGACTTAATATTTTGCCTGAAAGGTTGCCTGATATCAGCTCAGTGCCAAGCGTGGTGGTGGTGCTCGTCGAACGTTCATTGTGGTTGAAGTTTTGTCTTTCTGCTATATAGCAATATAAGATATATTGGTGATGCATGCTTAAGACTCAGAAGTCATCAGAAAGGCGTTACTCATCCCCACGGTAATAGGCAAATGAATGCTGGTTACACCTTGTTTTCATGAAAGTGAAGCCAGTGTTTTACTTTGAGCATAGTGTTGGCAACAAATGTTGAGCTCAGTGACACTCGCTCAAGAAATGTATTTTGCGCTTAGGGCACACTCAGACTCCGACTCACAACAGTTTTCCTCAGCCACGCCCACTCGGACTGACCAATATGTTTCTACAGTGGGACATTCTGCGTGAATTTTTGTGAGAAGTTGAGACACCGAAGGAGACCGTAAGAGGCTGCGGAATCTTGTCGGGCTTTGTGACTCTGCTCCTCTTGTGACTCTGCGCCCCCCCAAACTACGCGGAGCTGTTCTTTTGCCGAGGCCGGTTGTAGATGATCATTGGACGTGTACAAAAATATGAAGTAATAAACGCGTGCAAGCGAGCGCTGAAATAGAAAAAAAGAAGCAAAAAGAAAAGTGGTGATCCGCTAATTCCTTCGCGGATCGCTCCTTTTCTTTACATTTTGGTAACGAAAACCGTCGTGCGGACACGTCTCTCTCATCGGAAGACTCAAGGGGACCTCCTACTCGACAGCGTCGAGGTGCGGACAGCGAAGACTGAGACCGGATCGTTCGTGATTGGCGTGGACCCCAGACGTCCACATCTGATCGTTTGGATGGCCTTAAGACCAAGCGTTCAGCTCGACGAGCACAGAATACGAAGCTTCTACAGCAAGCGCGGCCTCTGCTGACGGATTCGGCTGAGGACGAGGCCAAGCTGACAGGTATTAATAACTCTCTATCGGCTAGCAACAGCGAGCTCTAAAAGATTAATGATGTGCTCGAACAAAACCTCTCCGACGATGAGCTTGAAGCAGAGTATCGAACTATGTCGGAGTATAAAGGGAAAACCATCAGCATGCTTGCAGAGAATCGCTGCAAAATCACAGTTTTGGGACGCATGGACATTACAGCGATGACTGTTCTCCAGAACGCAACCCGAACAGTTACTGAACAGAACTGGCCCAGAACTACCGAACCTTGAATTGCCAACTTTTAGAGGCGACATTCACGAGAATTCAGCAGCTGTCTGGGAGCAGTTCGAGCAGTCTGTACATAATAACAACGCCTTATCGACGACGACGATGCATTTCTACTTACGGGATTACGTTCCCGGAGGAGTGGCAGCGGTGACGGTGATTTCTGCGTTCCCCCACTTCCAAAGCCTGTTACGCAGAGGCCGTATACGTACACAAACAACAGTGCGGAGCTTGGAAAAGAATATTGCAACACAACCTGTCAGCGCTTTGCAGTCTCCTTTATGTAAAGACAGGAAGCGACGTCCAAGGCCTCAGGTAACTTTATTATGCAGTGCAGCTAAGGCTTCTATGTCTGAGTGCACTAAATGTACCAACGGTAACTTTCTCTGCGGTGTTTATTGACATTCTAACAGAGTGTTTGCCATACGAGGTCTTTGTGTCATACACAAGTAGAAAGCGAAGCCATTTAGGATAACATGGGTCTCACACGAATGCTTCACATGCGGCACGGGCAGCTTCAACATCGGAATCGGAGTTATAACAGCTGATCATGTTCATACGCATTGAATTGGAAAGCGAGGAGCAGTGTGATCCATTCTCACAACGTCTTCTGGCTGACCACACTAGGAGAACTCGAGGCAGTGGCACCGTTTTGTACTGCACAGCGCATCGTTCAGTTGAAGCTAGTGTTTTTTATGTCCATGAAAGGAACGTGAAACACACGCCTGCGACGCCAGCCAGGGTTGCCAGGTTTGACTACTTTGCGCCAATTTGGCTACTTTTTCAGGCCGGCGGCGGCAGAAAAAATGTCTTGGCTACATGGGTAATTTTCGCCTAGTTTCTTGCTGCCGCTTTTTGAACGAAATTATCAATATATTTTGACGTTGAAGCTCCTAGTGTTCGAGACTGCAGTGTAATACATTGCGACCAAGGCTTTCATCCAGCTAACAAAATGTAATGCGGCGCTTGCCTTCCACAAAACAAAATGGTTTTGGAGACGTCGCTGAGTCTCGGAGGAAGCCTGTTGCAAGGGGACTCTTGCAGGTCGCTGTTACGGAAAGTGCATAGGACAATCCAAACCGCTCTGTATCGATATTATCGATATTAGCAACTGGTCGTCCGACGAGCGACCTGTGTTATTTCTTAGAATTAGGTACGAGTTTTACGAAATTATTGCTACAGTCAGTGATTGATGCTTCAAACTCATCTTTTATGATTTGGAAAGGTTCTCGCTGTACTTATTTACATTTCCACCCAAAAGGTCTTGCATTTATTCATGCAACTCTTCCGCTACCGTTAACGAGTATAGTCAAGAAATTTTACGGCGAAAGCCTTTATTGTCTCATGCCCACGTCCGTCAGGTGTCCGTCCGGCGTCCGTCCGTCCGTCTGTCTGTCCATCCGTCCGTCTGTCTCTCCGTCCGTCCGTCTGTCCGTCCGTCCGTCTGTCTGTCTGTACACGTCCGTCTGTCTGTCCGTCCGTCTGTCCATCCATCTGTCCATCCACCTGTCCGTCCGTCCGTCCATCCGCCTGTCCATCCGTCCGTCCGTCTGTCTGTCCACCTGTCTCTCTGTCCGTCCGTCCGTCCGTCTGTCTGTCTGTCTGTGTCTGTCTGTCTGTCTGTCTGTCCATCCGTCCGTCCGTCCATCCGAGCTTTGGCACGAAGCTAGGTGGCCGCCGGGGTGCCTCAAACGGACGCCGGTCGCGTCGGACTCTACAGCGCTCGCACTTTGCTTGCGTAGCGTCGCTGCGCCCAGCGTTTGCAATCATTCTGACCGACGCCGTCTAAATGGACACAGGCATCCACGGAATACACTTTCGAATTTACAAAGGGTCCGTCAATCTAAGTGCTGGAGCGCGGATGGCGTTTGAACGATGCGGAAAGCGCGAGAAAATACTAACGCATGCGAACGGAGGATGATTAGTCTCGCGTCTCGCTGCGATTTGCGGTAAAAAAAAATAAAAAAAAAGAAAAAACAGGCACACATTCGGTATGTGTGTTATCCCACTGAGAGTGTAAAAAAAAATATATATATATGGCATAGTCAGTGGAATGGCCACAGGCTTTCGCCGAACACACTTTGGAATGTACAAAGTGTCCTTCAATTTTTTTTGTAAGAAAATAGCTGATGAAGGCTATACCAGTCATGGACAAAAATTGATCACACAAGGAACCAATGAAGACTATACTCGTCATCTTAGAGCTAGATGGACACTTTTGACCATGTTGGGCCATCTGTGCCTCGCCTTTTATTTTATTGGCATTTTTATTATATCACTATGCGGGGAAGCCACCTTCAAGTAATCTTTTTTACGCGAATAGTGAAATAAAGGAACCCCATTGAATTGAAGGATTGGTACCGTTTTATTCAGAATGGAAGCTCTACAAGTTGAGCCATACATTCTTTTGCTAATTTTGGCACGTTTTTCTTCTTTTGTTATGGTAGCGTAAGGGTTAAATAAAATGTGGCTGTTCTTTTCAGACATACATGGCTACATTTGGCTGCTTTTGCAGCCCTTGGCTGAAGTTGACTACTATTGGGCTAGTTTTTCCATTTTCGTGGCTATGTATGGTCTTTTCGATCAGGCAACCCAGCCGCCAATATCGATCTTCTCGATGAGAAAAAGAAGCTAAGTGAACATAGCCTCTGCAATAGGAACCCTGCATACGTTAGGAGCTGCCACGATCGCGCGCTGCCTCCAGCGCCGAAGCGGCCACGGCAGCAGATTTGGCGGGGTACGGGAGCAGACGACGCAAGCGGCGGCAAGCCACTACGCCGTCCATTGGTGCTTCGCTTGAGGTGTTTTAGTTCCCGTTTGCTTTCAAACGACGGTGAACTCTTAGGAGCTGTGAGAGAACCCTAGTGTTAGCGCGTGTGCTTTTTTTCGCCAGACTTCGTGCACCCTCAGGCGAATGCGGCCACATCAAATTCTTGGCGAAAACGACAACGGAGACGACGAGCCCATTGAGCGAAACTGCAAGCGTGTAGCGCGGGCCGCTTCGCTCACTAAACGATCAAAGTGTATCACCCTCGGGCAGCAAACTGGCAGCAAACTCAACGGCAGCTTTAAACAGACGATAGCAGCAATTTCACTGTAACGGCTGCTGTAGTAGTGCTATCGGGGAGCGATGCCTTATGCCTCATGCTATGCTATTCTTATCGTCCAACACTCGCCGTTGGCTGATCGCATCGATAGCGCGGACAGACCGTCGCTCTGGCCACTGGCCAAGTGCGAAAAGCACCAAAAGCAGTGGCATCGGAAAAGGCGTCGTTCCGCGATTGATCCCTTGTGCGAGCGGCTGAGAACATCCTTCCAAATCCGCGCTTGTTGCCGCTAGAGGCGCTTTCATGAGTTACGTCTGCATGTAGCCTATAGATGTACAGGGGGGATCAAAAGTTCGCAGGCCACTATCCCATGTATTCCTATGGGAGCGTGGCTTGCGAACTTTTGACCAGCACTGTACGTCCTGAGGTCACCTGGCATGGTCTTGCAATGTAAAACTTGCGTGCTCAGCTTGTCATGGAAAACATGCATCGAGTATGTTTAGCCCTAATGAGATATGAGAAGAGACAACAGCGAAAACTTCGTTATTAGCACAGTCGGGACATCTCACCCAGTGATGCTATGCAAGAAGTATTCCACAAATGACCGCTCAGAGACGGACAGAAGAGTACACTTGCAATCTTGTCAGCCTTTGTCGTTAACAGGAAGAGGTACAGACACACGAGATGGATTCTCGAAGGAGGAAGTCAGGGACAATTCATCACAGAAAGACTGGCCGGAAAAATGCAATTGCTGGCACTGGAGGAAACTCGAGTTGCATGAAACATGTTTGGCTGCGCATCCCATGTTCTGCGAAACTAGAAAATGTTGTAGAAGTACCACTACGTAGACCGCATTGCTACGACTTCCTCATCGTTCAGGTAAGTGTCGTCCCAGTTATATGTCACGATATTGTTTTGCAGACAGCTCGTAGCCACCTCATGCAGAAGAGTAGTCTCGAAGGCAAATTCATTGCTGAGGAAAATAATTTTCTTCGTGCGTAGACAGAGACCGCCATCAGCTTGTCGATTGGATCTGACAGTCTTTGGAAAATTATGTAAAAAGGGGCACGGTAATGGCAGGGTTGGTGGCAATCAACATGACGTTTGGATGGACACTGCAAGGGCCCCACAGATGAAGTACCCCTCTTGACTGTGACACTAACATTGTGGTCTGTGTTCTGCGAGTCGAAATCATCAGTTAAAATGACACAATCTGACAGATACCCCACTTGTTCCGGACATTTGAACCACGGGGCATCCCAGATTCTGTTGAATCACACTTAAATACTTCACTGCGCGCTTCCAAGGAAAGACTGACGAGAGAAATGGTAGAGTCAAGATCACTTGGAAGGAAGATCAGAAACAGGCATTTGTAAACAATCGTGATGTACCGCTCGAGAACAGTGAATAGCTAAAAATTAAGGCAGCTTGGCATTAGCGGTGTCAAGCCTTAAGGAAGTGCGGAGCTGGGCAGCCTTCTTTGTTTGTCTTCAGTTTTCTCTTTCTTTGCCCCTCTGTTTCTTTCTTTTTGTATTTTACAGTTTTTCCTGCCTTTTTTCTCGTTATTTCCACTTGCTTCCTCTGTCTTTCTCTTTCCTTCTCTCTCTTTCTATTTCTCGCTTACTTCCTCTTTCAATTTTTATACGTGGTTTGTGTTGTCGTGTTTCTCTAGCCATATTAGTAATGTCCGTACTTAATATCATCATCATGGTGCTCGAAGAACAACAGGAAGAAGACTTCTCCTTGGAGCGAGCACGTGCTCAATAATGTACCATTGGTTATGCTATATGTGGTTTTGCCTGAGTTATTCCAAGCGATGACGACAGCACATGATCAGAGCATACAATAGCATACGACAGCCCAGCGATGCACTTTAGGAGGCCGGGCTGGTGAATTCTTGCGTCAAGATGAATTTTTGCCTGAGAATCCTACTGTTGATCGGGCAGTATATTACGCACCACACCAAAAAGTCACAGTTTCGCCACTAGGGCGAAGCAACGAATGTGATAGCACCACGAAGAACAACAAGCAGCTCGATACTTTCAGCGCGCCGCTACAACACAAAGAAGGACGCCCGAAAAGAACGCATAGGTATACACAGGACACGCGTGAACTAACAACTCGCACAGTCGTTACGTGTTTCTGGTTGAGCAACACGCTGCAGGTGTCCACAATGCAGAAGCTGTTTGATATTTCTTTTTCTTTTAAACTGGGGCACGTGAAATGACCCCTCGGCGTCTCCTGCCACGCGGTGGCGTCTAACACAAAGTGTGCCCGGTGTTCTTTTTTTATTGCGATAGCAATTATATGGACACGCTCGGGTGGTTTCCGCCGTCGGCGTCGCCATCGCCGTCATGTCCGGTATATGTATATGTATCTATATATTTATAAAAGCCACAAAGAAAAATAATTCAGAAATATGTTTCCGACGCGCGGCATCAAACGAGGGACCTCTCGCTCTGCAGCGCGCGGCGCTAACCGCTGAGCCACGAAAGCGCACGTCCTTCAACGTTCAAACGGTGACCTATTTATATACAGCGTGTTTTCAGCATTACTAGCGAGATGGCGCAAAGGGCCCGCTCGGCGGGGATTTAGCTCGGCGCCCCACTCGTCGCGACGCGCGCTCTCAGGCGCTCATCTCCCGCGCGTACTTTGCCCCGTGGGGGCTAGTAGAGATGGGCGAAGCGGCTCACTTCAGTGAGCGGTTCCGTACGGTTCAGCTCACTTAAGTGAACCGGATCAGTTGAATGGCTCACCGGTTCACTTAAATCGATGGAGGAAAGGAAAATTAGAAGGGAGAGGAAGCAAGAGTCCCTTCCTGGAATTTGGAGCTTAAAAGAAACGGTGCCTGCGCTGGTCGCTTTTTGATACTTTCTAGATTTGGTCCCTTTAGTGCACCAGCGAACGCCGGTTGTGGTCCAAAGACCGAGTCAGAGCCGAGATTTGATAACACAACAAAATATATTTTCGAACAGTTAGGGCTCTTACAAACATATCAAAATCATGCACACTCAGCAGGGATTAATCACAATACAACTCTCAATCTAATTCAGATGGTGTTTACATCAACGGGAATAAGCAACTCGCGCTGAAAATGCAGTCTCATATATGAATTACAACTATACAAGAACGCTTAAAGTGTTGAATAGTCACCAGACGTATACAGTCCACAATTCTTGGATCGTATCTCGAATGTTTCTCTCAACACTCACCCAAATTCCAGCGCTGATGGTCGTTCCCTTGCGTCGGCAGACCCCGATGTTTCTCTTCCGTAGGAAACACTCTTCAAAACTTCCGCAGCTCCCACGGCGTCATCACTCGATTGTTCCAGAACACTGACCGCACTCGAACAAAGCTTTGGCATCACCATCGTTCACTCACATCCGCACTCACTGCTTGACACGCCGTCGCTGCTTGCTTATATCCGCTCGCCACTGCATTCGCGACACTTCCAGATTTCTCCTCGGCGCGTAGCACAGCCAAAGCTAAGGAAGCAGGGAGATTTTTCTCGGCGATTCCGATAGTCGAGGCGTTATTCGGCATTGTGTCATCCTTTCCTTCATGATGGTTCTAGACATCGCTCGGAGTTTGATCCGAGAGCGCTTGTTGGCGTAGCCGCGTAGCGACCGCCGTTTAGGGGGAGAGAAGGCGCGCACGCGGCGTGTTTTGATGCTTCTTTTTTCGTTGCGCGCGATCATTCGCGACCACGTCGCGACATACCGGCGCCTAGACCTGTGCGCCGGAGCCAATATCGCCGGCGGCGGCGCGCCGGTGTTTCCACATCCGGCGGCGGCGCGTCAACGGCGCGGGGTTCATCGGATCGGCGGCGGCGCGGCGCGGAGGGGGGGAGGGGGTGCAGATTCACGATTCAAAGGTTGGTGGGTATATAAGTTTCTTCCTTAAATTTTGAAAAAAATATCTGTTTCCCCTAAAGGGCGAAGCAGTGAATGCGATAGCAACATGTAATAATGTTATAACGAACTAAGGCTACCAGCTAACACTTTTTCATCCGATATCGCGGAACTGCCAAACGCTGGTGTATGGCAACACGGCCACTTCCCGGACAGAAACGGTTTTCATGTGGTTTGTCGTATGAGTGGTCACAGCACGAAGCGATGAGATGAT
The DNA here is from genome assembly GCA_030522465.1 of Rhipicephalus appendiculatus. Lineage (NCBI taxonomy): Eukaryota > Metazoa > Arthropoda > Arachnida > Ixodida > Ixodidae > Rhipicephalus > Rhipicephalus appendiculatus. The sequence continues at coordinate 161,528 of JALIZH010021886.1, read as the reverse complement.
AGCGCGTAGAAGGGTATACAAGCCGTTTGTTGATGCCTGCCGAGATAGCGCACGCGCCAGCGCTCGCGACTGCGCCCTTATAGTCAAAGTTCACAGGTGCGGATCGAGCCAAGCAGCCCCCCTACTTCAGCGTCCCTTCATACTCCTTAGTCGAGTGAAAGACGGACAAGGATTCCTTTCTTGTTGAGGAGCAATCGGCGTCAAGCAACGACAGCATATGATGACAGTTGACAGCATACGGCAGTCCGGGCCCCTAAAGTGCTCCGCACGTAAAATACTTATTTATTTAGTTATTTTACCCCTCAAGGCCAAAGGCATTACAGAGGGGGGATGGGAACAAAAAATTACATACATACACCAGTCAAAACAAATACAGTGAGTAATAATAACAGTAAAGTAAATCTGGCTTCTATATTTAAATAACATTGGTTAGTGCTTCTCGAAAACGTTTATTGTCGGTGATTGATGCGATTTCAGCCGGAAGGTGGTTCCACTCCATCGCAGTGCGCGGTGAAAATGATTGGGAGAATCTTTTCGTTTTTGAAAAAGGAACACCTACTTTATGGCGATGATCTATGCGGTGGGACATATACTGTGGTGGAAGAAGGAGTGTGCCGTGAAGAGTTGAATGATAATATATATTATGTAACAAGTTCAGGCGAGCAATTTTTCGATGCGTGCTTAAAGATGGAAGAGAAAGGATGGTTTTCATGGCTGATATGCTACCAATGCGATTGTAGTTAGAGAGAATGAAACGAGCGGAGTTATTCTGAACGAGTTCTAAGGCAGTGGTTAATTTTTCTTGCATTGGGTCCCACACAGAGGCAGCGTATTCTAGCTTTGGGCGAATTAAGGTTTTGTAAAGAATTAGTGTAACAGAAGAGGGAACGGCGGAAAAGTGGCGGCGTAGATAGCCTAGCATGCGGTTAGCGTTGTTGATGATGTACTCTGTGTGCACAGTCCAATTTAGATTAGATGAGATGTGGACACCTAAGTATTTATATGAAGTGACCGATTCTAATGGAACACTGTTGAGAAGATAAGAGGGAGGAGGAATGTTAGGGTTCCGGGTGACACGCATAATTTTGCATTTTTTTACATTAAGTTCCATTCGCCATTTAGTGCACCAGTTAGATATAGCAGATAGATCAGATTGGAGAGCGTTAGTATCATTATCGGTTTTAATTTCACGAAAAATCACGCAGTCGTCAGCGAAAAGAAAGATGTGCGAGGAAACAACAGCGGCAAGATCATTAATGTAGATTAAAAATAACAGAGGTCCGAGGACGGAGCCCTGTGGCACTCCGGAATTTACGTTAGTAAAGGGTGAATTATGGCCATTAGCACTAACAAAGTGTAAGCGGTCGAGAAGGAAGCACCTAATCCATCTGAAAAGGTTAGGGTCGAGGTTAAGAAAGCTGAGTTTGTGAAGTAGCAGTCGATGACAAACCTTGTCAAATGCTTTAGAAAAGTCCTAGAATATGCAGTCCGCGCGTGATGATTCGTCAAGAATTCGGTGCAGTTTATGAGTGAATGAGAGAAGCTGAGTTTCGCATGAGTATGTTTTACGAAAACCATGTTGCGCAGGCGTGAAAAATGAGTTATCTTCTAAATGACTAACTAATGATTTAAATATTACGTGCTCAAACAGTTTACAGCATGTACTGGTTAGTGAAATGGGTCTGTAATTAAGAGGTGAAGTTTTGCTGCCAGATTTATGAAGCGGAACCACCTTCCCAATTTTCCACTCAGCTGGAAGGCTAGATGTGTCAAGAGATTGCTGAAAGATCTTGGTTAGTATGATGGAACTGTAGGCAAAAGTACTCTTCAAAAATTTGGTGCAAACAGAATCGTAACCAGGAGATGAACAATTGTGTAATGAATCAATTAGTTTAGCGATACCTGATACGTCAATAAAGATGGGGTGCATAAGCGGGAAATCAACATGACACAAATCGGGTGAGTGCACATTTGATGTAGGACTGCACATTTCATGTAGGATTATGGCGCCTCATAAATCCAGTAACCGATTCCTTTATTGCGCTTGAGGACCATAACGGCGATCGAATACCTAACAATCTATGTGCTTCCACATTAAATGACGCTTTTGTTAAAAATTTTTGTGTGTATTCCCGGGCAAGAGGCGATACCTATCAGTCAGTTGCGCGTGAGAGTCTACGTGAGAGATAACTGGTCACTCTTTTGACTTCAATCTTGTGTTTTCACGTCGTATCAATCTAACAGGAATACCAACCAACTAGCGCGGCTATCGGTTATTGTAAGTTATTCAAAGCCTTTGCTTCTCTATTTATTTATAGACTTATTCGAGTAAAAAAAAAACGAAAGGAAAAAAGTGCATTGAACCGCCGATATATTTATATTAGTTATCTAGTTTATTTATCTATACACAATGTGCCCAAGATACCACGAATATGCTATCCAGCGAGTTGGGTCGTCGTCCTTTAAGGCTGTAGGACGCCGCAGCGTTGAGGTCAGGCAATACTCTTGAGACTTCTGGAGAGAAAGATACCACAAGTTCTGGGTAGCTATTCTCGATGTGCCCATCTAGAAAAGATGTCCACATTCTATTGCGGCCGAGTGCATTCAGTTACTCGAAAAAGCGGTGGGCCGTGATGTTAGCTAGGGGTGTGCGAATAGTGAATTTGAGAACCGAATCGAATACGAATCGAATAGTGGTAACACCGAATCGAATACGAATCTGAATCGAATACTATTCCAATAGTTTTCAAATAGTAAGGCAACACTTTTCAAAGCAGACCTATACTGGTAAGGTGAGAATTTTCAAATGATCCCACGAATTGCACAACATTTCATTGAAAGAAATAGTCACAGTCTTTTACAAAGGAGCATTATGATTACTTTTAACCGACAAAACATGCTTCATATAAACTGAACAGTAAGTAGAGCCTTCGAAATATTTTGTAACTGCACGCTGAAATATAGCAATGACTACAGTATTCAAGGGGGCACTCTGTCAACAGCTTTTAAATAAAACCGATAGCTAAAAATTAAGCAATCTTCATGAGTTAACAACATCATGAATTTCATAGTAAAGATAGTTGATTGCTGACACTGTTGCTTGGGCGACACTGGAGTTTTAAGCAAAACGTGTCCATCCTGTGATTAATACGGCGTCGATGGTCCCTTAAATGGGCCCTGCAACCCTTCTCTAAGTAGCCATGCAATGGATTGACTAAAGGAGCTTTTTGCCTCACGAATTCACCACCACAAAATTTTCGGAATCCGCCCAGTACGAGCGGAATAGCAAAGATTTGTCGCACGCTGCAATTGCATTCTTTCTTCTCTCGTCCCGACGAAAGCGCTAGAAGCTAAACAGGGAGGGATGGCACGGGTAGAGTGTACTAGAACAGGGGAGTGCCCGGAATGAGCTTCAAAAAGTGAAGCCCTAACAGGGTCAATCCGCTGCGGCGCTGCGATCGGTAGCCTGCAATGTGTCGTCGATTTAAGACCTAAGACTTAAAATTTAAGACCAAAGTGGTGCCGAGGTAGAATGTCCGCTACCCACTCGAAAGACCCGGGTTCGAATCGAAGCTGTGCATGTTGAGTTTTCATTTTTTTTATGTAACTTCTTATGGCTGTATTGTTTTGTCTTGTTTCTTAAAACTAGCTGCAATTGTTACGTATTGCCACAGAAAGTAACTGAAATGTCAAGTAAAATACAAGATATTTGACGGCGAGCGTAATTTTTTTTCAGAGCTGCCGCACCGCATTCAACGAATACGTAAAGTATGACCTCCGGAACTTCTCGTATTCGCAAAGATCTCAGAGCCATACTTTACGTCTTTGTTGAATGCCGTGCGGCGGCGCTGCAAATAATTACGTTCACTGTCAGATTTATTGTATTTTACTTCACATTTCAAGTGTCAATGCGTACCAATTGAAGCGAGATTTAAGAAACAAGAAAAAAACAATACAGCTATAAGAAGTTACACTAAAGAAAAAAATCTCAACATCTACAGCTGTGATTCGAACCCGGGCCTTTCGAGTGCGAAGCGGGTATTCTACCTCTGCACCACTTTGGTGGAGCCGCGCGCAACTCTTAAAACGACGACACATTGCAGACTACCGATCGCAGCGCCGCAAGCGGAATGACCCTCTTAGGGCTTCACTTTCTGTACATTGGTGATGCGGCCGTTCCGAGCGCTCTCCCCTGTTCTAGTACACTCTAGCACGGGGAAAGAAAATACGTCACGCGCGCCTCATGACCTTGAGCACTTTCTCTATTTTTTGTTCTTCAAATACGCGGCTTTTTCGTGCGATCGCGCGCGCACGCGTAGACAAGTCGCGGCCTCACGCGGCGGTCCCAGAAACGACCGAGCGCGCCATGCTCAAATCAGCCAATGGATGATACAATGGCTGTGACGAGTGATTTTTGAGCTTGTGGCGTCATTTGTCGAGAGAAGAGAAAGCAATATTTGGCTGACTTTGAGAATTTATTGTGAATTCCATGCCGCGTGCTGCGCTGTAATACTAGGCTCGCGTGTTCTCGGCAGCCCCGACTACCGATCGGCAGTCTTCTGACCATGCTCAAAAAGTGTTGCAGGGCCCCTTTAAGTACAAGGGCTGCATGCAGCTGAATAATTCCATGATAAAAACAAGAAAAGTAAACTCTACCTGTTTCGACGTCTCGTTCTATTCAGCATTTTTCGTTGTTGCTGATTATTCGAAAACTGTTAAAAATATTCGGCATTTCGAATATGCGCTGTTCGATTCGAGTACCGAATCTAATACAACGTTATTCGATTCGCTATTCAAAATTCTCGAATATTCACACATGCCTAATGTTTGCCCTCGACCACGTCGATGCACCGAACCCGCCAGCACATTCCCAGCGCAGTGGCGTAGCCAGGGGGTGGCACACCGGGCACGTGCCCCCCCCCCCCGAATTTTTTTTTCGCCATGGCATACATAGCGAAAAATGGCCATTTCAAGGAGGTGCCCTCCACGAAATCAAGGAGGTGCCCCCCCCCCCCCCGAAAAAAATTTCTGGCTACGCCCCTGTCCCAGCGTAAGAAGAAAGTGGACGAAATTTACAGTAACAGGAAGTTGTCAAATCTGAACTTGCATATGAATGTGTCCAGATGTTTGAGAACGATGCAGGCAATGCGTACGGACCTTCACAGGTGCTTTAGACGGACAGCCGCATTAAAGCTAATTCGATGGCTTACGCAATCAGGAAGGAAGGAAAACGAGAGAGAGGAAAGGCACAACCTCCGAGATGTACACCAAAAAGCGGGTGTCTGGGCGCTGCGGTCGTTGCGGTGAAGCGCCTCCCGTTCCTCTCATTAGTACCGAGAGTTGTCAAAGCTTCGTGACATCAAAATGACGTTGCGGAAGAAGATCCGGAAAAAGGGGGCGCACTGGTCATCGAACTCCATTCAATCAGCTGCGGCCGAAATGGACAGTCCACTAGGGGGGACACATCGAGAATAACTCCCCAGCCAGAAAAAATGAAACAGGAGCATGCTGGGAACTGACCAGAGCTAGCAGCACGAGGGGGGGAGTGGCGTCGCAGGAGGTTGGTTTGTGGACGCGAGGCGCGCTCGCTCGTGAATTTTCTTTTTTTTTTTACATGAGCTCGCGAAGAAACAGGAAAACAAACAAGAGCATGATGGGAATGGTGACACGAGCCCGAAGTGGTAGTGGCTTCAGAGGAGGTTGACTTATAGATGCTAGGCGCGCGCTCTCCTATTTCTTTTCCCTCTATTGTTGAAGCGCATTCCGTTCCTCTAATCTCAGTCGAGAGGTGTGAAAGCGTCGTGATGTCATAATGTCATTGAAGAGGAATCTGAAAGTGAGGGCGCGCTTATTTGCCGAGCTCCCCTCCAATCAGCGGTGGCGAAATGGAGAGTCCATTACACCAACACATCGAGAAAAAACTTCGGATGCTAATATCTGGTTAACCTTCCGGTCTTCCTCTTCATCTCCTCTCTCTCTCTCCTCAGTGATGTGATGTATTTTATTCCCCGATTCCCTGTTTGGCTTAAAACGAAAGACTACCGGCGGCGCGCCGCAATTATTGCGCGGCGGCGGCGGCGGCGTGGTCACACTGGAAACTTCGGCGGCGGCGCGACCGGCGTGAGCAAAAACAGGCGGCGGCGGCGGCGCGGCGTGGCGGCGCACAGCTCTACCGGCGCCTGGCTTTCATGCCGCCGTTTGAAATCAGCGACGCGCGCTTCGTTGAGCGCTCGTTCGTGACAAAAATGTCTATACCTTAACCACTTTTAACCTGTTATTAAAAATGCTGGGACACTTGTCGTATAAAAGCTCGTGTTGTTGGGCTAAAATATTGTCTTTGGACGCATAATGATACCTTTGGCACACAAGCAAAAGTAAAGCACCTTGCAGGGGCTTTATTTACTAGGGTGAACACTTGCTAGGATAGAAGCTTGGAGTAGTTGGTTAGTGTGGCCTGCTGAAAAAAAAGTTGCAAAATTCTGAGTCCTTTGAAGAGTGGATGCGGGATCTGCTTTCAAGCAAAATAACTATCCGCAGAGCAGCACTCGCGTGCTTCGATCGCTGTCTTGTGTCCACGAATCAAGCACTTAATTTTATCGTGTGCAACTGTGAGTGGACGCCTTTCTGGAAGAAGTCACTTTACCCATTGAAACAAAGACGTCGAAAAGTATCTGTGCGGCCTATTCAAACAGATCAAAACTCAACATAGTATCATGTCATGATAATGTATCATGCACCAGGACGAAATAAAATGAAATCCTGTTTCAGCACAAGATAGTATTCGTTTTATTGACGTGCTAATAATGCACGCTCAGAAAAGCACTGGGCTGGATTATATGGGTGACATTTTCATGACCACCGCGAAATCCCGAGCAAGCGCCACCCTCCCTTCTTCAGGAGATTGCAAATATGCGTCCCGTTCTCCCCTCCCAACATTTTCACTGTTTCATTCATTGTTGTTATTCGCCCGACAAGGGCAAATGAAAACAGTGAATGCATGCATATTTTATAAAGCATTGCATTAGAAGCACAAGTGTGCGTTCAATTTCAGCGGCTCTTCCACCGCCATATTGAATTTTAATCCATGACCGAGCAAGGACCCCCCACCCTCCGAATCTTGTCAGATTACCCTTCGCCGTAATGGGGGGCGGGGTGCTTGCTCGGGATTTTACGGTAAACTAATGAAAACCCTGACGTAAACTACGCTCATCTGTTCGTCTTCGACGAGTTGCACCAGCTCACGGTGAACTGACACGCGCAACACACACAGCGAGCGAGAAGCGAGTCCGCCCGCAGCGGCCAACGGAACGCGAAACGGAGCGGTTCAACCAACAACGCCTGGTGGCGTTCGTTCAACACGGATCACGACTCACTGAGCTAGAGTTCCTGTATATGCTACCTTTAGGTAGCAGAGTTGCGCATCTGTTTTCCTAACGCCGCTAGCAACCATGCATTGCGGAGAAGCTGATGCACAGGCCACGCCTGCAAAACATGGCCGTGCCGCCGAAAGCGGCTGCCGTTCACCTAGAATCTATCAAGTCACCGTCGCTGACTCTGTAGCTCGTTAGCTACGAAGTGGTGCTTTCATTTGCTTTAGATTCATGACCTTAAGCTTCGACAGCAAAGTATTTACGTCGATTCAGCACTGCTTTCGAAAAACATACTGAAATAATCGATGCTGTAGGCGTAGCGAGTGGCGATATGGGCGCTCCCGGAATCTCGAAGGATATTGTATTACATGTTTGTCAGTTGTTTTTCATCCTCCATAGCTGGCGCCACTTGACTTGGTGGCGGCGGCGGCCGATGCTATTGGGCTCTACGCTAGCCTTTGCGTTATCGGATAGACTAAAAAACGCTTTTGTACACGCGTGGCACAGTCCCGAAAGCAGGTGTTTCTTCTCTCATCGCCGGTCGTTGGCACGCCAGGCATGTCGACTGGCGATCGCCGACACGCTTCGTCGATCGGCGGCAGGCTTAAGCAAGTCGCCTGCAAAAACAAAGTGCGGCTTCGCCACATAGCTATGGTTGCTAGCCAGGCAAGATGGCGGACCTATGCGCAACTCTGCTCCCGTAGGGAGCATATACAGGAACTCTACACTGAGCGAGAAAGAAGCGACGCTCAGCGAGCGAAAGAGAACCACTGAGCGAGAGCGAACCGACGCTCAGAGAGCGAAAGAGACCAGCCGCTTACTGAGTGAGAGAGAACCGACGCTCAGGGAGCGAAAGAGAACCAACCGCTCACTGATCAAGAGAGAGCCGCCGCTTACTGAGCGAGAGGGAGCCACCGGCTCAGTGAAGGAGAGAGAACCACGGGTCACTTGGTTTAGTTGGCTCAGTGAGCCATCTCCCGAAGAACCGCCGCTCACTTTTAGGCCGCGTTCACATTTGGCCTCGAAAGAGGCGAAACCGCAAAAGACACCGGAAATCTGCTCGTTTCGCCGCCGAAGCGGCCGGAAAATCAGGCGGCGCAAAAATTGCTCTCGGACCGATTTTTCCGGCACGCGATAGCGGATCGCCTTTCTGCTTCATGGCTTTGGCTGTGCTAGCTCAAACCACGTGACGGAAAAACCGGCCACAAGTTCAACATGGCGGCACAGGCGTCGGCGGTGGCTCGCATCGGCGCAATTGCAAACTACCCGTGCAGCACGACAAAGCTCACGGCCTCGACAAGGACGCGTTCATCGAGAGCCTGGTTTGAATTACGATCGCCGAGAACGCTGGAATCAGAAGAAGGTGCAGCAGCAGCGAGTCGGCATGCCCCAACGCGTCTCGCGTTTGCACAATCGGTTGAGACCGCCGCCGCCGCTGCAGTGGTGTCCGCTCGGGTTGATTCTGCTGGTGTATCTCCCGAAACAAGGTTTGAAAAGGTGCAAACTGTTTCTTTTCAGTGCCTTGCATGCATAACTAGAATTCGGTACGAAATTTAATGCTCAGAAAACGGGCAAAATGGAATGAATTCTCAAAGTGGCCAAGGCGGTGGCGGCGGTGGCATGTACGAGGGGCAGAACGAATGTGAACGTTTCCGACGTGCGCGGACGTGGTTTTCCGGCCGCTTTGGCGTTTTCGCTTCTCAAGTGTGAATGTGCCCTTACTGATCCGCGGATCACTCGTTCTTGTAAAAGAACCGCTCAAAAGATCCGGCTCGCTCCTGAGCGACCCATCTCTAGGGGCTAGACGCCCGTGCGCGCGCGCGCTTATCTCGCGGTGGAGGAGAATTGTACATCTTCGGCTTTCGATGGAACGATTGCGTTGTGGTTACCGAGATCACGAAGGTCACTTCACTCGCTGTAGTCCCCCCCCGTTTGCGAAAAGAGCACGCTTTTCAAACACAGCGAAGTAACAACTGTGACACTTGTTAGTTCGCGCTCGTGTGGACCTGTCAATACGTTTCGTGCGTCGTTTTTTTTTTGCGATAGCAATTATACGGACATTCTCGGCTGATTTTTCGCCGTCGCCGTCGCCATCTGTCGACGCCGTCATGTCCCGGATATGTATATGTATATAAAAAAGCATAAAGAAAAATAAATCATTAGAAAAAAAAATTCCAAACCACCTCACCGGAGATTCGAACCAGCGACCCATCGCTCCGCAGCCTGCTTCGCTAGCCAACAAAGCTACACGCCATGCTCGTGCCAGCGATATAACGGCGAGCTATTCATATGCACCATTTGCCGCTCGCGGTACGCAGATCTTGCAACAACTTGAGCGTGTTTTCAATCACCCAACGCTTTTACAGTTTTTTTCAAATTGAAAACTGCCCTTGAGATGCGCACGAAAAAGTGGCTCCTTTCTGTACCACTCATGATGGAGAAGGAAAAAAAAAGAACACCGGGCACACTTGGCGTCAGACACCATCGCGTGGCAGGGGGACGCAGAGGGGTCATTCCACGTGCCGCAGTTTAAAGGAAAAAGAAGTATCAAACAGCGTCGAAAAGTCATATAATCAATAATCAATCCCTGGCCAATCCTCCTGAGTGGGTATGAGCCATGTCAGAGGCAACAACAACAACAACAGTGTCGGCTTCTGCATTGTGGACACTCGCAGCGCGTTGCTCAAATACAAACACGTAACAACTGCGACAGTTTTAGTTCACGCTTGTCCTGTGTATACCTATGCGTCCTTTTCGAGCGTCCTTCTTTGTGCTGCGGCGGCGCGTTGCAAGTATCGAGCTGCTTGTCGTTCTTCGTGTGACAAACTAATTTCTTGCTATCGCATTCATTGCCTCGGTCTAGTGGCGAATCGCTCACATTTTTTTTAGCAGCCCGTTAGGTGTCGAGCTGTGAACGTTGTCAGTGCGCTCTCGTCCTTTGCGTTTCTTTCGTGCGTCATGTGTGAGTGACCAGTGCGCTGCACGTTTCGACCTGCTTCCCATCCGTCGCTTGACATTCCAATTCGTTGTCCGCCGCGGTGGTATAGCGGTTAGGGTGCTCGGCTGCTGACCCGAAGGTCGCGGGTTCAATCCCGGCCGCGGCGGTCGCATTTCGATGGAGGCTAAATGGTAGAGGCCCGTGTACTGTGCGATGTCAGTGCACGTTAAAGAACACCAGATGGTCGAAATTTCCGGAGCCCTCCACTACGGCGTCTCTCATAATCATATCGTGGTTTTGGGACGTTAAACCCCAGATATTATTATTACAACTTGTTGCTATCGTATTCATTGCTTCGCCTTGTGGCGAAACTGTGACATTTTTTTTCCTTCTACATCATGAGTGGGTACAGAAGGGCGCTACTTTTCCGTGCGCGTCTCAAGGGCAGTTTTCAATTTAAAAAAAAAGATGTAGGAGAGTTTCGTGATAGAAAACACGATAAAGCTTTTCCGTGCTCTGCGTAGCGCGAGCGGTGATTGGTGCATATAAATATCTCGCCGTTATAACGACGGCGGAAGCACGGCGCGTGACAGTGTTCTCTAGCGCAGCGGCCTGGGGAGCGAGGGATCGCTTGTTCAAATCCGCGTTAAGGTGCTTTGGAATGTTTTATACTAACTTATTTTTCTTTCTGCCTTATATATATATATATATATATATATATATATATATATATATATATATATATATATATATATATATATATATATATCTGGGACATGACGGCGAAGGAAAAAAATCAGCCGAGAGTGTCCTTATAATGGATATCGCAATAAAAATTGTAAGAATAATCTGACTGCGAAGCTGGAAGTTGTGTTGCACGCTCAGTCACCCGCTCAAGGCATACAATCCCTCAACTACTGCCTTGATAAAGGGGTGAACATCAAGCCAGAGTGGAACATCATGCGAGCTCTCCATTTACATAATTATTCGCGACTCATCATTGAGAGTCGAAGTTCATTTCACTTGGTGCGCCTTGTTAGTTCATTTGCTTTCTTTTTTATGACTGGCCTGCCAGGCGACGCTCAAATGTCATAGCGACAAATCGACCGTCTATACGTTTTTAAGAGATTCGAACAACACAAACATCCCCAGTTTCACATATTGATGGCAGATGTTCTTTGAACTATCAGAAGCGCAATGAAACAATAAAAACAAAACTAGCGGCAAATATCACAGCGCCTCTTCATGCAATACAAAAGAGAGTAGCAAGCGCTCGGGATTCGAGTTCGGAGACCCGTCCTTGTGTTGTTTTTTGAACACGACAGCATGTACGCGCAGAGAAAAAAAAAGCAAGATAAAAGGAAGAGTGCGCAGAGAGCACTATTTCCTGACGACATCTCTTGTTGAAAGAACTACGTGAAGACTGTCATTTATCTTTGCTAGAACTGAACGCAAGCAAAAACGAAATAGCATGCATTTTGAACGTACGATACAATTCCCTTTTGCAATTATGTGACCTGTCTCACTGAACAATAGTCAGATATCTTTATCACTAGTGCTTCACCGTTAGCACTAGAACAAAATTAACCGAGCTTCAATTTGTTTGATTTACTCTTCGTTGAGCGTCATTTTTTATGTGTTGGTAGAACATAGATGTTCTCTCCTGGTTTAGAATATTGGGGGACCCTTAAGCTTCGCCTTTAAGAGTTGAAGGCGATAGCGATATCCCGTCCCTAGTGCGTACTTCAATCACTTAGTGCATACTATGTAATGGGTAGTATGCTTTAAACCAGGAGAAATTATGCGCGGCAAATGTGGGAAATGTTTTCGAACTTGCTATGCACCCACTACGTGGTGTTAAGGGAATACGCGCAGTAAGGTGTGTGCCGTTTGTAATGGGTGGCTCGCTTTAAACTATGGAATCGTTATGATAGTCACATATTCTGACGCCCGATGGCAATGTACGCTTGTACCACGCAATATTCCTGGGATATTACATGTTATATTGAGACGCCTATATAAAGGACGCTTGCGTTTGGAAAGCATGGAAGTTATTTTCACTGCATTTCCAAGCAGAGGAAGTTATTTTCACAGTATTTCCAAGCAGAGGCATGGCTGTGTGGTAGAACACCTGCTTGCCACGCAGACAACCCAGGTTTGATGCTCACTCCGGACCCGAAAATTTTTATTATTTATTTTATTTGCATCTTTCTCGATTTTTCGGTCACGGACAAGATGATGATTTTTCGGTCACGAACACGATGATGATTTTTCGCTCACAACCAACGACGCCGACACCGACGCCGACGCCGGAATTTCTGCGAAACGAGCTCTTTAACGCTATCGCGTTAAAATATATTGAGAAGCCTTTCCACTCTAAAAGGTGGATGACTAGCGAAGCCCTGTTGGCACTCGACACAGAGGCGACTCAGTATTTCCAACTAAGGACGGAACTGATTTATTGCCTTGGTTGCCATTTGCTGGAATGGCCTTGGCGTGTCTTTTCAGCTTTTGTCAGCTCCCTGAGCGGAACCTTAAAAAATTGAAGGACACTTTGTACATTACAAAGTGTGTTCGGCGAAAGCGTGTGGCCATTCCACTGATTATGCCATGTCTTTGTTCTTTTACACTCTCAGTGGCATAAGACACAAACCTAATGGGTGCGTGTTTTCTTCTTTAATTTTTTTACCGCGAATCGCAGCGAGACGCGAGACTCATCTTCCTCCGTTCGCATGCGTTAGTATTTTCTCGCGCTTTGCGCATCGTGCAAACGCCACCCGCGTTTGAGCTCTTAAGTTGACGGACCCTTTGTAAATTGGAAAGTGTATTCCGTGAACGCCTGGGTCCATTGAGACGGCGTCCGTCAGAATGATTGCAAACTCTGGTCACAGCGACGCTACGCAAGCAAAGCGCGAGCGCTATAGAGTCCGACGCGACCGGCGTCCGTCTGCGCATCCCGGCGGCCACCTGGCTCAGTGCCAGAGCTCGGATGGACGGACGGACGGACGGACGGACGGACAAACAGACAGACAGACAGACAGACAGACAGACAGACAGACGGACGGACGGACGCCGGACGAAGGTTGGACGGACACCGGACGGACGTGAGCATGAGACATTAAAGACTTTCGCCTTAAAGATTACACCATCCACCGCTAAAGGGAACCATGTGTAGATGCGAAGCAGCGGGCGCTAACGCTTACACTGGCGGCGGCGTTGACGCTGGCGCTCATCGCAGCGTTGCACAGGAGAGAAACCTGGGGGCGCAAAGCACGCAGTGATGGACGGTTGTTTCCTACTGGAACATCCCAATCGCTGCTGGGCAATGAGAGACAGAAGACTCGGACTGGACACAGAGACCCGCAGTTCGCTTTTAGTTAACGCGCACGCTGCGAATTTTTCATCGTTCGGCAACGCACAGGAGAAATCTCCCACCGGCACCACCTTGCAGGTCAAGATCCATTGCCATATATACGGGGTGGCCAGTGAACGGTTGTGCAGCGCGAGCAGTCGGTTTTTTCAACCAAGAAACTCGCTAGCAGACGCTGCCCTGCGTCGGCGTTGCGTGGCGAGAGAGAGGGAGCGTAGGAGAGGAGAGAGGGGGGGAGGGGACGCGCATGCGCATTGGGGGTGTGGTTGCCGCGGGGGGGGATGCCTAGAGGAGATGGGGGAGGGGACGCGCATGCGCAGTGAGGGTGTAGACGCCGCGGGGAGGGATGCCTAGAGGAGAGAGGGGGGGAGGGGACGCGCATGCGCAATGGGTGTGTAAACGCCGCGGGCGGGAGGGATACCTAGAGGAAAGAGAGGGGAAGCACAGCAGAGGAGGTGCGTGGGGAGGGTTTGCGCATGTGCAGTAAGGGTGGTGAGGACGCACACCACCAGCACTACCGCAGGACTGACGGACGGACGGACGCCGGACGGACACCGGACGGACGTGAGCATGAGACATTAAAGGCTTTCGCCTTAAAAGACAGATTGTGCTATCACCGAACCGCATGTACGGCATCAAATTTCCGTAACTTTGCAGTTTTCCTGAGTACAGTTGTCCATTTCGGCTTTACATTTTCTTTCCCGCCAGGAGCTTTCATTACACCACAATAAAAGGCAAAGGAGCGTCCATTGAGTGTTTTCTTTTTTAGATAACCCTGTTGAAAATATGTCATCCATAGGAATGGTGGATTTCACGCCCATGGTGGATTATGGTGTTGGAATATGGTGGAATATGATGTGTGATGGTGCGTAATGGTTGCTGGAGAATAACGGTGGGCGAAGCGGCTTTACGGCGTCTGACCCTTTTTCCTTGCTGCCCACCATAAATTATTGCATAGGAGGTGATGCAAAAAAACATGTTTGATCCCTCCGTCATAGGAATCGGTATAACACGAAAGTAAAACGTGCCCCTACAGATGTAATTGAATGTTTACTGTACGTTGAAACAGGAGAGTTTGCACAACGCATAACGTGGATGCACTCATGCTGACGCTTGGTGGTACATCCCCATCCCGCGACTAACGTCCATGATCAACGATTAAACAAACCATTTGGTAGCTGTAGATGTTAACGGTGAGAGCGTATTCAGAATAAGAGGCGTGAAGCCAGAAGAGCGTCGCTATCGAGGCGCAGAACTTGGGCTAAGCTCGCCATCCCGCGGCATGTTAAAGTATGATTGAACGTACGCCATGGTCGGACTAGAGGGAAACGCTGAGTGCGTCGTGTCGCCCTAGTAGCCCGGCCGCGACTTTTCTCGGGCTGAGCGTAAGCGAGGAACGCGGTATTACAGCCACTGGAGGGAGGCGTCCGTCGCATTTTTGGTGTGGATGGACGCTATGAGTGAGGCCGACGCTTAGGCTAAGGTCGCCACCTCGCGTTGCGTAAGGCTTTGACAAAAATTGCACTTCTACTGAAAACATGCTGACTGAAAGGGACGCGTAGCAGGTGCTAATCGCGGAAGCCACATTAACGATGAATTACTTTATTTTACTGCTCCAAGAGGGCGACACCACCCCGCTGACGAGGAGCACTGTGATGAAAGTGGTAGATATAAAAGGCGCGTTCGTTAAGCAGTCAGAGTCTGTGGCCGTGGCGCAATGGGTAGCGTGCTCGGCTTCTGTTGTTGCGAGAGGTCATACGTTCGATGCCCGTAGACGGAACTTTTTTTCTTTGACATCCGATCGTGAACATTTTTTCAACGTCATTTCCGTGACGGAAATACGTCACTGAAGTCTTGGTGGGCCCCGGCATAAAACACTTTCGTGTTAAAAAATATTAGTAAAAAAAGCCCCATGAAGAAAAAAAACGATTCGGCGCTAGGGACCAAACGAGCCACCTTCGGATCCCGATCAGAGTACGTTACCACTACGCAACACTGACATATGTTTACGTTATCAAGGCGAAAGCCTTTAATGTCTGATGCTCACGTCCATCCGGCGTCCGTCCGTCCGTCCGTCCGTCCATCCAAACGTGTCCGTCCGTTCGTGTCCATTCGTCCGTCTGTGCCAGTCCGTCCGTCCGTCCATCCACCCGTGTCCGTCCGTCCATGTCCCCGTGTGCCCCTGGCATCTCAACGTCTCACCCACCAGCCGCCGCTAAATCGTCGTCGCCAGCCAGCCCACGTCAACTCGACCAGTCAAGCATCCGTGTGTTGATCAGACTGAAATCGGGTTCTTCTCCGCTCGGCCGCTCAGCCGCGTTAGAGCTAGACTATCTAGTTTAGATCATTTAACTTACGTTTTGGTTGTACTTAAGAGTGGTTTACCGTGTGCAGTGAACTTTTAGATGTGAAGCATCTTATGGCGAAGCTTAATCCGGTGGTGGTGGTGGTGGTGTGCCGCGTGCCCACCCTTATTGCGCATGCGCAAACCCTTTAAAAAATAAAAATAAAAAAACCTCCTCTCCCCCCTCTCTCTCCTCTAGGCATCCCTCACCGCGGCAACCACACCCTCACTGCGCATGCGCCTCCCCTCCTCTCTCCCCCTCTTACACTCCCCCCTCTCTCCTCTAGGCATCCCTGCCCGCGGCGTCTACACTCCGACTGCGCATGCGCGTCCCCCCCTCTCTCTCCTCTCCTACGCTCCCCCCCTCTCTCCTCTACGCATCCCTGCCCACGGCGTTCACACTCCCACTGCGCATGCCTGTCACCCCCTCTCTCTCCTCTACTACGCTCCCCCTCTGTCGCCTCGCGACGCCGACGCAGGCAGCGTCTGCTAGCGAGTTTCTTGGTTGAAAAAACCGACTGCTCGCGTTGCACAACCGTTCACTGGCGACCCCGTATATATGGCAATGGATCTTGACCTCCAAGGTGGTGCCGGTGGGAGATTTCTCCTGTGCGTGGTTGAACATTAAGAATTCGCAGCGTGCGCGTTAACTAAAAGCGGAGTGCGGGTCTCTGTGTCCAGTCGGAGTCTTCTGTCTCTCATTGCCCATTAGCAGCGATTGGCATGTTCCAGAAGGAACCACTGCTCCATCACTGCCTGCTTTGCGCCTCCCCAGATTTCTCTCCTGCGCAACGCTGCGATGAGCGCCAGCGTCAACGGCGCCGCCAGTGTAAGCGTTAGCGCCCGCTGCTAAAGGCAGCGGGCGCTGGTAGCGCCCGCTGCCTTTAGCGGGAGATGGTGTAATTTTTTTTACTAAGTGTAATTTTGTGTACATATATAGTTTTCACTTTAATTCTTGATTAAATGTTTCGTCTGTTGGTTTGTTAAACCAACGGCTTTGTCAATAAGACTCTCAGTCGCTCAGCCATAGAGAGCCGTTACGAACCAAAAGAAGAATTTTCATCACAACACCCAAGGTGCACGCCTTCTTCAAGACTTCTCGTAGAAGTTTCATAGCTTAATAGGCGCCTTTAGCTGATCGATTCTGCGGTCCATTGCCGTTCCGCTCAAACGCTCAACGTTACCGGAGCGCAACGCGCGTTGTTGGTTTTAGCCAAGCGTCTTTCGGTCAAGTCAAGCGCGACGCCATCAGCGCATGAAACGCGTTTCAAACGCCCGGCGTTGAGGCAGCGCGTTCAGTTCATCAGTGCACAAACGCGGCGACGGTCCCGTCACACGCTCAGCGCTGACCGTCTGGCGCATGCGCAGTGGCCCTACCACCGGCTGGCTGACCGGAGTGGGAGGCGAAATACGGTCAGCTAAAAGCGCCTAATGTCTCATGGTCACATTCGTCCGTCCATCCGTCCGTCTGTCCGTCCGTCCATTCGTACGTCCATCCATCCGTCCGTCCGTGTCCGTCCGTCCATCCGTCTCCATCCATCCGTTTCTGTCCGTCCGTCCGTTGATTCGTGTCCGTCCGTCCACCCACCCGTGTCAGTCCGTCCATCCGTTTGTGTCCATCCGTCCGTGTGTCCGTCCGTCCATGTGTCCCTCTGTCCGGCCGTCATTTCGTGTCCGTTCATCCATCCGTCCGACAAAACAAAAAGACATGGCGTAGTCAGTCGAATGGCCACAAGCTTTCGCCGAACACACTTTGGGTTGTACAAAGTGTTCTTCAATTTTTGTGAAATGACTAGTCCACATTCGCAGACACCGTTTAACCAGCTTTATACGTCGTATACTCGAGAAACACGCGATCTTCACCTCCTACTTAAATTTGCATATTTATTGAACACAAAGACCTGCTGCCAGCAACGAACGGTTGTCGATCACGACAACAGCGCTAACATTGTACTATACCTCGCGACAACTTTCTGTGGCAGCATCGCCAAAGCTACGAAGCCGAATCACGCGCTTTTTTACTTCGCTTCTGCATGTAGTCCACGAACGCTAACTTTTATATACTACGTAGCATAAAAGAAAACATAAAAAGAAAAGATGTAGTTATTATGTTCAAGATTGTTCGCATTGTTATCAAGAAAGCTTATTCCGTGCGGGAATTTCGTTTTTTTGCTGTTTCTAGTTTTCTGGTTTTCTGGGGCCATTTCACCTTTTTCCTGCCCCGGTAAACAACGATGGCGTCGTTCGGTTCCAGCAAGTTCACATCGTGGCTTGTGAGCGAGGATGAGTGCGCGTTCGTTAGGTGATCTGCATTTATCGAGCAGAAAGAAAAGAAGACAGCTGTACGTCGTCAAGTATTTTGTTCCCCGCATATGCTATCACGGAGAAAGAAGTTGTGTGCGAGTGATACCGTCAGCGCAAGTGGATCTCTCATCGCGATAGTCACCTTGAAAGTGAGACCGGCGACTTGTCGGCCTTCAGCAAGACCAGCTGCTTGAAAGCAAAATTGCGATTGGAAACTGTACGTAAAAGCATTGAACCTTTTCATAAACCGCGGTATTTTGGTTGCCTGATATTGCTGACACAGTCACGATAAAGATCGCTTACTGTAACACCGTACCCGTCGGCGTCTACGGCGGGAGCGATTCTTGGCGCTTTGCGATGACAGCGATTTTCGAGGATAATATCGCCAGTGCATAGCTTCGCCTGGTCAACAAGCGCGTTCATGTATATTATTCGGTTAACTGCCTAAACAGCGTTCTTGACCGAGTAAGGAGTGCGTTTCACCCGCTTGGATTCACCACGGCCCTGGATTTACGAACGTGAGACGCCCACCTGTGACCGGTCGTGGCCAAAACATCTGCTACCCATCGATGCGTTCGCGTCCACATACAAAATAACGTGAGCGTCTCCAGAAAGTTCTTGCGTCTCCAAAAGAAGTAAAACGACGATACCGACCCTGTATTCACCGAAATTTAGGACATGGTTTCTCGCCATTGCGTTGAATTTTCTATCACACAGTTCCGGCTCGGCCCCCCCCCCCCTTTTTTTTTTCAAAAACAACTCTGACCGCTTCAATAAAGCTGCTTCCTGTGTTCCTTAGCAATAAAGAATATTTTATTGCTTCGAAAAAAAAATGCAGGCATTACTGTATGGTGCTTACTTTACACGTGGGCTTGAACCGCTGGCAGGTTAGCGCTCTGCTGGAATTCGCAGCATAACGCAGCAATGATTCCATGTATTTTTTCTTCACTGCTACGTTCATAAGTATCTCAAGGCTTGTCTTAGCTTTCCATTATATCTACATACAACCTATCTTTTATTACGCCATTTCAAAAATAACATCATGAACCTGCATGAACCTTGGATGTTCGCGGGAAAACGTACTGTTGGATGCGCTTGCGAAACCGAAACTGAAGTCGCCCGCAAACGGACTACTTGGCGTAGTAACACATGTGCAGAAGCTCCGCCCACGTAGCTTTGGCTGTGCTGCCACAGAAAGTGGTCGCGAGGTATACAATTCACAACGTAATAACCCCCCCCCCTAAAAAAAATAAAATAAAACAAGTGGACCGAGTAGCATTTAAAATTTAGCGGCTGTTAC
Source organism: Rhipicephalus appendiculatus (assembly GCA_030522465.1). Classification (NCBI taxonomy): domain Eukaryota; kingdom Metazoa; phylum Arthropoda; class Arachnida; order Ixodida; family Ixodidae; genus Rhipicephalus; species Rhipicephalus appendiculatus. The sequence continues at coordinate 141,902 of JALIZH010021886.1, read as the reverse complement.
TGCCAAGCTGAATATACGTTTCGCGCTCGTTCCAAAGGGCGACATGTGCAGAGGCTTTATGTAGACTCTAAGCTCATTCGATAACATGGGCGGAAAAATGATTCAGTATTGTGATGTTTTTTCGCTCAACGTACAGGGAGGCCGTGCCAGCGCTCTGATCTGTAGCTCTATTGTTAGCTATAACTACATAAAGGCTTGGCCAAAAACGGACGCATTGCGCGGGAAAAGTATGCTATCACACTGGTTCTGTAAGGCATAGGAATTGGCAAGTCTGTGTTCCCGCATATTAGTCAGAGAAGTGGCGGCGATGGTGACCGACGGCTGTCGGTGACAGCAGACGTTTGCTGGAGGCACGCCGCATTGATGCTCATGGATTCTTGTGCGGACACCGTAAACAAGAAAAAAAAGCGTAGTTCAGATGAACCGATGCTTTAGTTGTGCTCTAGAAGCCAGTCGCACTCGTCTGAACCGCTTACCCTGAAACCCAGAAGTGCTGATGACACGTAGGCGGACTTGGTCGGTACGCTAGGTCTAACCTTTTGTGCGAATCATGGTGGTCGAATGATATGGTGGAAGTCATACTTGATGGGGCTTATCTCGACGCATGCCGAAGGTAAATGTTCGTGCATTTTAGCTTTGCACGCACTTTCACTGTTACCTTAAAGTGTGGCTGAGGTAAGTGAGTGTGCAAGAATTGTCTGAGTGGCGTTTCTAGCGTGGTGATATCATGTCATTCATTCATTCATTTTATTTCACCCTCATGACCGAAGTATTACAGAGTGGAGTGGTTAACAATACATACAAAAGTAAAACAAAACAAAACAAAGCCGGAAAGGTGCTAGTTAACTGATTGCTTAATTGAATAAGTGATTGGTCAATTAGGTCCGGCCATGATATGATGCCCAAAATGACCTAGCAAAACTTCGAGTGGTGCTTGATACCAACAACTGTGCCGGGAAGGTGGTTTCATTCTTGATAGGTCCTCGCAATAAATGATTCGTGACAGCTTCCGGTATGACAGCGCATTTTTTTCAACCATATGGAGATGATCAATGCGAGATGGAATGTAAGAAGGAGAAGATATAAAGTTATCGCGCAGGTAGAAACTGTTGAAAAAAATCACGCCATATCCACGAAGTGAATGATGATGAGGGGGCGAAGCTCGATCGTTTTCATCCATGGCAGAAAGAGAATGTGTGGTATGGAACGCGCTTACACTTCATGGTCATCACCGTCATCGTTATCATGTGTAGTGGGTACATTCCACTATACTGGAACGTGCTTATACTTCATCGTTATCACGTGTAGTGGGTACATTCCACTATACTGGAACGTGCTTATACTTCATCGTTATCACGTGTAGTGGGTACATTCCACTATACTGCGTCATCGTCATCTTTATCACGTGAAGTGGGTACGTTCCACTATACGTGGCTACCTACCTACTACTACTACTACTGCTACTACTACTACTACTACTACTACTACTACTACTACTACAGAGGAGGGACACACCCACACCCTAAGGAGCTTCGCCCCTAAAAGTCGCAATTTCGCCGCAGGGGCGAAGCAATGAATGCGATAGCAACAAATTGGACTTACACGCGAAGAACGGCAACGAAATCGAAACGTGCAGTGCGCTGCTTAAGAAGAAAGAACGCACAAAAAGAACACACACAGGACGAGCGCGAACTAACAACTTTCACAGCTCAACACTCAACGCGGTGCTCAGACTCAAAGGACGCACGAAACGTATACGCACAGGAATGCACAGGATGAGCGCGAACTAAATAGTGTCACAGTTGTTACTTCACTGTGTTTGAACAGCGCGCTTTTTTCGCAAGCAGGGACTCGGCAGCGAGCGAAGTGACCTTTGTGCGCTCCGTAACTACCGCGCAATCGCTCCGGTGAAAGCCCAAGTCGTACAAGCCCACAAGGGCAAAGAACCCATTTATAGAAGCGGGGCGCGCGGCGCCGAGCGCGCCGTTCGCGCCATATCTCTGGTAATGCTGCGAACACACTAATATTCCCCCCGAGGTCTACTTACCTCCAGTGGTAAATGGTGTATATAAACAGCTCACCGTTATTATGCCGAGGGACGTGCGCTCTTGTCGCTCAGCGGTGTACAGCGAGAGGTCGCCCGTTCGATGCTGCGCGTCGGAAGGTATTTTTCAAAATTATTTCTCTTCGTGGCACACACACACACACACACACACACACACACACACACACACATATATATATATATATATATATATATATATAACGTATTAACAAGGCGATGGTAGGAGAAGCCTACGAAGAAGTGCGCGTGCATTAGAACAAATGGATGGCATCTGAACGACGACGTATCTATGTTCTCTAACGTCACACAAGTCGACAGGATCGACCTCATCAACCTGCCATGGCTAGGCCAAAGCCTCCACTCAACATACCGAAGTACAAGGGAACACCAGAAGAAGTCCCCGTCGACAAGGGGCTACTCCTTTTCGACACGAAGGCGACGGATGCATCATGGACACATCGCGATCGGGTCAGTCACTTCAGCGAATACATCGAAGGGGAAGCGTTCAAGTGGTACCTGACAGAGATTTTTGGCAACGACGAGACATGGGACGACATAAAGCGCGCCATGCGAAATCGCTTTGCTACGACTGACGGAGATGCCTTTCGACTCTTCATTCACTACCGGCTAAAAGGAGGGCAGACCATCAAGGATTACAACGACGAGAAAAAACGACTGGGCTCCTTTGCCGACCTTAAAGAGTGCCACATCATTGCTGGACTGACTGACGGTGTTCCTCCTGATGTGGAACTGGCGCTCGCCGGGCTGTCTTTCAACTCGTCATCAGAGTGGCTCGCCGCTGCCCAACGGGTCGAGACATCTTTAAGACGGGTGAGAGCAATTTCCTTTACTCGTACTCCTAGTACTACATGAAGAGCTCCACGTCTCTTCAGCAGACCGCAGCAGCCAACATTGACTTCTCCACCGCATGTCCCCCCAAAATGAATGCAGATATTGCTCAGCTGCTGGTTTCCCACGACAGTTTCATTGGCACAATGAATGTCCGCGCCGCGGCAACGTGTCCGCTATTGAGACTAGACCAGGAAACGGGGAGAGCGACCCAGAGTTTCATTAATACAGTTCGATGCTCTCATCAACGGAAGGCCAGTAACCGCAATTCTTGATACAGGAGCAACAATTACTTGTATCAGTGAATAGGTGTACAAACAGCTCAAGCTTCAGTTGATGACAGACTCCAGCATCATGGTGCAGCAAGTTACTTCAAGCATTCGAACTTTGGGTCGCGTAAACATTCAATTACAAATTGGGAATGTAGCAAAGAAAGTTTATATACACGTTCTACGAGGCATGAGAACACAATTAATGCTTGGCCTAGACAGCGCTTCGTACTTCAATTTTTCTGTAAATTTGGAAAGCCAGTCAGTAACACAAGGACATGAAAATTTGAACCTGTCGAATCACAATGTAAAGAAAACCACTAAAGCACCGCTGATGAGAACCCTGAATTCAGAAAGCTTGCCAGAACATGAATCAGCAGTGCTCGACTCTCTTTTAAATAAGTATGACGAGATCTTCTCGAAATCCTAGACAGATATTGGATGCATCACTACTGAGCAACATAGGATTGCATTTACCAATGCTGTCCCTATTCATCGAGGACCATACAGATGTTCACAGGCCGACAAAGCGCAAATTATCAAACAAGTTGACGCCCTCATTAAGCAAGGTGTGAGGCCTTCGTTGTCACCCTATGCCGCACCGGTCATCTTAGCGAAAAAAGAAAGGTGAAGGACGTACTCGTCTATGTATTGACAATCGCAAGCTCAAAGCCATAACGGTACCCGACAATCAACCAATTACACGTATACATGACATTCTGGACCACTTGGGAAAGGCGAACTTTTTCACTAGGCTAGATGTAACGTGGGGATACTGGCATGTTTGAATGCATCCCAACGACGTTCAAAAAACTGCGTTTGTCACGACTAATGGTCATTATGAGTGGTTGGTAATGCCATTCGGGTTAAAGAACGCTCCGGCTACATTTGAAAGAGCCATGAAATCAATAATCAGTTCACTAATGTTAGCAATTACTTTGACGATGTGGTCGTATGCTCAGAGACATTTGACGATCATATACGACACCTCAAGGCACTGTTGAAAGCTCTTAAATACGAGAACGTAAAACTGAAAGGGAAAAATTGCCAATTTGCAGGATCCAGCATTGAATAGTTGGGCCACAAAATTTCACAAGGAAGAGTGACACCTGAGCAAAGTAACGTGGCTGCAATACTCAAATTTCCGGCACCTAAACGAGAGAAAGACCTCCAGCGTTTTCTGGGCACTGTAAACACTTACCGTCAGTACATCCCTCATTTCAGTGACATCGCTCTCCCACTCACGAAACTACTCCACAAAGGAAGCAAGTGGACGTGGACAGAAGCATGCGAGCAAGCTTTTCGGGAACTGAAGGAGCGCATAACTGAAGAACTGGTGCTTGGCATATACGACACTTCGAGACCATGTACTGTGTACTGTGATGCATCTGGCGAAGGCGTTGGTGCAGTGCTGAAGCAACCTGACGACAAAGGCAAGGAACATCCCGCTGCCTATTACTCCCGCAAACTACTTAAGCACGAGGTGAATTATGCTGTTACAGAAAGAGAATGCCTTGCCATTCTAGATTCCATTGATAAATGGCATTGCTACCTTCATGGAAATCCATTCACTATTGTAACGGATCACTCTGCATTACAGTTTCAGAAGAATATTAAGAATCCTCAAGGTCGTCTCTTCCGGTGGTCGTTGAAACTATCGATGTATGAAGTAAACATCAAACATCAAAAGGGCATAAGCAACGTCGAAGCAGATGCACTCTCCAGAGCCCCAATAGTTCAACTTCTGTGCCACGATGAACTTCAACGATGCAGCAATGAGTGCCCAAAAGGAACGTATTCATTGGAAAACAACGCAGTCATGGTCAAAAGAAAAGGACTAAGGAAGATCTATGTGCCCCATGAACTACGCCCAACCATTCTATAGAACGCACATCTACATTTTCGGCATGTCGGAGTGAAGAAGACACTATCACTCTTGTCGCCGCAATATTATTGGCCGGATATGGCAACCGATGTTGACACCTACATTCGGCATTGTGATACATGCAAGAGATGCAAGAAGACGAAAACAAAGAAGTATGGGACACTTGAATCCCTGCCTCCTGCTGAAGAGCCTTTTGACCTTTTTGCGATGGACACTATTGGGGGATTTTCTGGATTGGCTCATCAAAAAGGTTTATCCACTTGGTTATTGACCATGCTACTCGCTACGTATGGGCGTTCGCCCATAAAAGTGAGAACAGCGACGCCTAGATCTCATGCTTAAAAACCATTTTTTGCTGCCGGAAAACCACGGAAGTTCCTTTCAGATCGTGGAACAGGATTCACTGCAGGAAAATTTAAACAGTTTCTAAAACATAACCGAATACACCAACTCTTCACCTCATCTCATCATCCGCAATGCAATGGTATGAACAAGCGGACAAACCAGACCATCGTAACTAGACTTAAGTGCAAGATCAATGACGAGCCACAGAAGTGTTGCAGTAAACTGCTGTCGGAGGTAATAGACGAATACAACAGAACGCCTCACGAAGTTACCGGCTACGCACCGTCCTTCCTGATGTATGGAATTCCATCTTATCCAACTGTACTGAAACTGCGATAACAAACGGTGGAAGAAGCGCGGAAAGCTGCTGTTAATAATTCTATCGCCTACCACAATAAGAACAAAGTAATCTATGATAAGAAATTTCTTCCGATTGAGTTCCAAGTCGGTGACTTCGTCCTTTACGAGACACCATGGCACCCCAGCAACGGTAAAATGAGTTCCGTCATGGAAGTTCCCTACAAGATTCTACGCAGTCTCACCAGTGAACTATGAGATCAACCGCTCCGTGTTGCCCTTAGGTAGAAACTCGGACATTGTTCATGTTAGCAAACTACGACGTTATTTTGCACCTTCTGAACTGAGACTTTCTTGACGGGAGGGGGAAGAGTGTAACGTATGAACAAGGCCATGGTAGGAGAAGCCGACGAAGTGCACGTGCATTAGAATAAATGGAGGGCATCTGAACCTCGACGTATCTCTGTTCTCTAACGTCACACACACACACACACACACACACACACACACACACACACACACACACACATATATATATATATATATATATATATATATATATATATATATATATCTTGGGCATGACGGCGGCGGACACGCCGACGGCAAAAAGCAGCTGAGAGTGTCCATATAATCCATATAATTGCTATCGCAATGAATAGGTTCCGGAATAAAGCAAGGCGAAAACGCTCACGTCGGGATGAGAGGGGAGGAGGTAGTGAGGAGTTTTGCATGGAAGTTAAGCTTGATGTTCGGCTTTAATTGCTATAAAAGAAACGCGCGGCATTATTTTGGATTAGTTCAAGCTATTGAATATGGGTTGCGGATTGTGGGTCCCAGATGGATGATGCGTGGTCTATTTTACTCCTAATGAGTGTTTTGTATAAGATTAACTTTAATGGGTAAGAAGCAAATAATAAATTTTCCTGATATGTACTAACATGCGGTTAGTATTGCTAATTGGGTTATCACTGGGTAAAGTCCAGGAAGGTGTCGAGGTTATGTAGACACCAACGAACTTGTAGAATGTTACGGCTTCTAGGGGAATGACATTACGATAATAGTTTGGCGATGGAATATTGCTACGAGACACGCATTGTTTTACACTTAGTCACGTTAAGTTGCATTATCGTTATCATTATTATCTGAGATTTCACGTAGGATAACGCAGAGCATGAGCGAAAAGATAAATGTTAGAAGAAACAGCGTTTGGTAAGTCGTTAATCTAGATAAAAAAGAGAAGTGGGCCTAAAACTGATCCCCGCGGCACATCAGAGTTGACATGGTTAAATGAAGATGTATGACCATTTGATGGAACGCACTATGACCGATTTGAGTGGAAATGCTCAAGCCATGGAAACAGGTTAGAGTCCAGACTATGCTTACTAAGTTTAAATAAAGAAATTGGTGACATACCTTGTCAAAAGCCTTGGCAAAGTCAGAAAAAACGCAGTCAGCAAAATAACCTTTGTCAAGAATAGGATGGAGGCTGTGAGTAAAAGAAAGAAGTTAAGGAGTTGTGCTTGGCAAGAGAAGTTTTTGCGGAAACAATGTCGTGCTTTCGTGAAAAATGAATTACTGTCAAGGTGCTTTGCTAAGTGTGAGTACAGAATATACTCAAGAAGCTTGCAGAGAATGCTGGTCGGTAGTTGGAGAGTGAATTTCTGCTGCCGGACTTCTCAGTCGGGACCACCTTCCCGACCTTTCAGTCATGTGGCGGCCGTTTTCTGGTCTACCCGCTGGATCAGGCAATGCGAAGCCAGGGCTCATTTACTTCTCGAGAACTGCGCGACAATGTAACAGATTTACTGTTCCTGTTAACGCCGACAACTCTAGACTTCTAAACATGACAATACAGCAACACACTGCGGGTGTTACTAGTATAAGTACGCGCAAAAAATGTAAACGTTCACGACTGTTTTACTCCATGAAAACTTGAGGCTGGTCCTGAGACCGCATGATAAAAAAAGTGTGCTAGAAAGCGTAATGATCTGCGTTGGGTTCTTTGGACTGTAAACATATTTTTCTGCATATTCCGAGAGGGAAACATTAGAAATGACACTGATTTCACGGACTGTCAAGTGTACTTCTACCATTCCACGATCATCCACCATGTTTCCACTATCCCACCGTCATCCAGCTTCTTCACCAAGTGTTCCACTAAAACATGTTTTGCATCACCACCGTCAGCTAGCATTTTACACTGTCACCATCAGTGGCTCGACACCACCAGCGCCGCCACCAAAAGAAGCTCGCCACCGCCACCACCACCATCTCCCACTATTTTTTCCACAATCGCCATCGTCAGCCATTACGATCACCACAGCTCCAGCTCATCTACTATTACGTCCACCATGTTCACTATTATTTCCATCACACCCACTTTTGTTTCCAAGATATCCAGCAACGATACCAGCATCCACCAACACAATGTTTGCAATAGGCATGTTTTGTACCACGGCTGGAGGTCATTCACATGCTTCAGATATATTCATGTGGTTCAGAAATCCCTCGTTATGGGATTGTTCGCGATATACCCATAACTACTTCAAATGCAAAAACGAAATTGGTCGAACTCGCGACGCTTGACTCAAATCAATAAAAACAGCTGCGGTAGAGGCCACTACTCCCCTGCAGCTTCGCATGACTTCGACTCCCACAATGATTGGGATCTGCCGAATTTTTTCATTTTGTGCTGAGGGCTTGCTCACGCAAGAGTTGCCTTCCCCTTTCATCCACGCAGCTTCCGTGATGACGCCGGTGCGGTCCCTGCGTTGCATGACAACGGAGGTCTTTTGAAATTCTGACTGGCAGCCGCATGGGGCCGCAATCGATCGCTAAAAATCCACCTTTTTGTTTCTCACATTGTTGGCATGCTCTCGAAGGCGATCATTGAGGCACCCTACTGTCTAATCGACATTGCAGGCGCCACAAGGAAGAGGAATCCTATAGACGACGCCCAGCACGCAATCCACATAACGGCGTCGGAGCTCTACCGCGCGACCCTCCCGAGGCATCACGACCGGACTACTCTTTGAGAGCGATGCCAGCTTGTGCGGTGCCGAAAACACGACAGGAACGCCCGCCTGCTGTACAATTTTCTTGAGTCGGTGGAAAAACTGGTGCTTTAAAGGAGCAACCGGGACTTTGTCATGTCGTTCCATGTTCCCTTCAGCACAAACTACTGAAATGACGTTGCCCCTCCTCGCTTTGTGAATCGAGTCGGCAACAGAGACCAGCAGCGTCTCCAGATAGCCCGACGACCTGAGGCGAGACACTGGAGCTTAGTAACTCATTCCGATGGTGTGGTGGCAGGAATTGTCTGGATCGTTCCAGAATCACATGCGAGTAATATACGTTTTAACCAGTTTACTCTGTGAGGATGTGTAAGGTAGCAGATGTTGGTGTGCGCGAGGCTCGTAACGCCCAAACACGTGCACTGTAAACACAAACTATCCGAATTGGGCGCTTTAAGGGCTTAATACTACCTTCATTTGGGACCGTACTCCCTTAGGGTGTATTAAGATCGGTGTAATAGAGTTCTGCGTCCTCAATTTTACTTCGTTGAGAATTTATGGGGACAAAAGGTGGAAGAAAGGAGGTAAATTCACGATCTGACGCCATTTTCAATTGGAGTTCAAGAACAGATAACTCTTATTTCACTTTCTCGGGCATACCTTCCCTTTATTTTGTCCGAAGCTTTCTATACTGCCTTCAGTGCTGGCGGGAATATATGCAACTGCGCGGGCGAAAGAAGTTTTTAAAGTGCTTCATAAATTCATAAACGTGCTGATCAATGATTTCTTCGTCTCGTCGACTGATGCAAATTGTTGTACGGAATGCACACTACCGTTGGGCTCGGGTTCACGAAGCATTTCGACCACAGAATGACTTAGCTTATGTAGTTTTACCATCAAATCAAAGTTAAACTAAAAGTAGGAGCGTCTACACCCTCAATGTGGCCGATCGGTACCACATGCACACTCAGTATACCATTTTGGATGACGAATTGGGTAGAGGCGGCGTGCCTCAACGCACGGAATAAAATCCGGTGTTGACAAAACCCAGCGCAAAAAAAAAGAACAAGAAAAACGAAACAAAAAACGAGACTCTCCTCAAGCGGCCGCTCTGAAAGGGACGAAGCGACTAAAAATGCCCTCCGACCTTGGAACGGCGGCGAGAAGAGAGGAACCATCGCACGCATGCGCGCGCGGAGGGGAAAAAAGAAAGCAAAAAGAAAGAAACGCGAGAAGAGAGTCGTGAAAGTTCCGAAATGACAGCTGATACTACCGCAGGCTGGCCCCAGCGACGTGCGTGAGTGATAGCGAAGCGAAGCCGTCATGGGATAACGTCGGTTTTGTGAAGGACGCCTTCAACTGCCCTGCTATGCGTCGATCATGTGTGCGCGTTTCATGCCGGCACACTTATTGTGTTTTCGTCGCTGGAAGTGAAATGCGTGGTTTGACGACTGTACAACATGCCGTACTGCGTGTGCAATGGTGTAGCAATGGCCCGATGACTGAAGCGAGCAGCAGCTGATGGGCGCGCCGCGTTCGCGGCACATTCAGGAACACAAGTGGTACGTAATACTTATGTTTCCTCTGTTTACGCGACCTTATCATCGCTTGGGCAGCAGTAGGTACTGTTCTGCACATTGCGTCGCGTTAAAACTGCAATGAAAAGCAAAAAAAGAAAGGTCATTAAGCTCACATAACAATGATGTGTGATGCGTGTTTTGAATTGGCTGACCGCTTCGCGTGGCCAGCAATTCAAGCGAGTGTGCCTTAAAAAATGAATGCTTGTACGACATAATTTCCTTGCTTGCGATAAAGCATGAATGAAGCAGTGCTTCCTGGGAGTACACACTTAAGCAACAACAAAAAATAGACAGCTGTTATCATGCTGTCATGTGGTAAAATGTGCATTAAGGCCAGATATGTTTTTTTTATTTATTCTGTTCTCATGCGCAGATTATGAACAAGTACGCATACTTTTTGACGATAATTTTGCATTGGGCACTTTGTCCGTCACCTACACAAGAAATTAAATTGTATATCAAGGTACATTGACATCATGAGCTTGTATAGATTTAGCCAGAAAGTATAAGTCATATTAATGACACATTATGATGGCCATATGATGTGTAAGACATGTGCTTAGTTACAGTGTGTTTGGTGAAGCACATGCATTGTATGGTAGTGTCACTTCATTAGTCACATATCAGCACTAGAACTTGGCAAGGTTACTTTTCGCTCTCTTTACTTTAAGTGAAAAGTTCACAGGAAACTACTTAGCAGCATCTCACTTTTGCATTTGTTTCGTGTTCTGTTTAAAGGTCTGGAATAGTATAGTCAAGTGTGGGTCTTTGCCAAGACGTTCATAATTCTGGATATGGAAAACTTAATGGACTTTTTTTACATTATTTTCAGGAAGAGATTTCTGGCAAAGCAGCAAGAGTTGCTCGCCCACTTGTTTGTGTACAAGACACTGTATTGTGGGAACACTTCCCTGTGCCTCACTCTACACTAACTCAAACATTTCGTACATATTACAGCATTTCGGCAAATACTCGCACTGATGCAGAGTGTTATGCATGGTACTGAATGCAACCTTTCCAATAGCGTGCCCATTTGAAAATTTCACATTGTTTAAAACGACACTGAGTGGAACCGGCTTTATCCAGCAAACTTAATCCTAAAAGGGTCAGTTGGGTGAGTTGATGTGTATTGAAAGATAAAGAAGTGTAGACGACGATCTGCCACTAGCACCTGAAGTGTAATGCAAAACACAGAAATATATACACACTTAGTCGACAAAATTACAAAATTAAACAACCACGCAGTCACAGAATGAGTATGAACATGACTAAAAACGCCATACATGTGTTAAATTTCAGTTGCTAGTAATGCGTTGTCCTGTTCCCTTCATTTCTATTTCTGTGTGTTTTGTTGTTTTGTTTTCACACTTTAACTAGAACTCAAGTCCTGACTGCTTTACAGGCTCTATAGATGCGTGGTCAAATTCTATTCAACCACATGGTATAGCAAGCCCTAGGATCCAACATGCCAAGCCACCAGCCATTCTTTTGTAGGAAATTTTTAATTTTAGGCATGTGATTGACTAATTTCAAGTTGACTTACCAGCCGTGGTACTGGTATTAATTTTCAATTAGGTAATTATGTGCAAGCCATGAAGCGATGAATTAAAGATGATGAACTTTTTAGGTTGCAGATGACAGTGGCTGGCATGGGAATATTGTAAACATAGCTGCAGTAATTATGTATAATAGAAGTATTGGTGTATTGCAGTTGTGTGATAATGGCGACAAATTCCCAAGTATATTTATAGAAAATTACGTTCGTTTTCACATGTTTGTCAGCAAACATGTGCAGCCATATATGAATGCAATGTTTTCCTTTTGCTGTCATGGCTGAACGCCTTTACGAATTGTGGTAAGTGGATCTAGAATCAACACCACAGGTTTATCTTGGATTTTTCTGCAGAAAACTGAACTGTATGGTGATGTGGGACATGTTGTGATGCCATAGAGAAAACTAATTCAAATAAAATTTACCACATGCCTCGCTGCACGGCTGCATATTTCTTAAAAGTAATGCTAGCCTTATTGTACTAACTTAGTTACCTTCACGTGTAGGCTGACACCAACTTTCTTGTAGATCCCATTTCTTTGGATTGTGCTTATATACTAGCACTGTGAAGTGCACATGTCAGTGTGTATTTTGATGAGATTCGCCACACTACTTTCATGTTGCTTTACTGCTGTGAATTATATATAGTGCTTGGGCTGTACTGTATACATTCTTAATGTTTTGTATTGGGTGTAGGTCCTGTGCAAGAAGATGGAAAGATACATATGCTTACACTGTCATGAGAACTGCTACTGGTTTGATTCCAATAAAATATTGCGAACAATGTTTTTCTGATCATTCTTTTCACGCCTGTTTCGTTGAAGAAGACGGCAATACTACAATTTAATATTCTTGCTACATCATCTGTGCAAGAGGAGTACCACGTACACATGTACGTTCACAAGGGCGAAGTGCATGTGCATTAACTTTTTTATTTAGCGAGAGACCTGTCACTGCTAATTTGTGGTGGTTGTACTTGACATTGGGGCATGCCTTAGGCATTCGCTTTAATGCATTTGTATGATGCTCAACAATGAAAGTTAATTAGTAAGATTGTAGGTAGTCTCCGAGTGTGAAGGCGACTAAATAGTGAATTTCAGTTAGAGAATCACTGTGTGCCCCGCGAAAGTGCGAGTTGCGATTAAGTGCTAATTGTAGGTGTAGATTATCGTTTAGCTACCCGGAAGGCGCTGCTGCGTCTGCGTTTGGCTCGCGACAGTACGCGCGCAATAAATGCACTTAGTGTGGGCGCGTTATAATATCCTTGTAACTCGGGCATCTGCATAGGCGTGCACACGGGGGGGGGGGGGGGCGAGTCTGCCCCGTACATTGACTGAATAGGGAGGGTGGGTGCTGCGACGAGCCTTCCCCCCCCCCCCCCCGCTTTCCACCTGAAGAGGCACCCTGCGCACGCTTATGGGCATCTGCGTGAGTAACTATTTGTGATGTGGTGCGTGTAGGAACGAAAAGTGTGTGAACGACAGTGACAAAACAAGAAGAAAGCTGACGTGACACCGTAATATTAACCACGGGAAGAAAACAAAGAAAAGGAGCGACGCGAGAAACCCTCGTGGCGCGAGCAGCTGAAAAGGAAAAAAAAAGAAAAAGCAGGGGCGCATGAGGAGAACGAGGAGCGGCTAGAGGAGAATCGGCGGAAGAAGCAGCCATGCGGACAAGAAATCCTGGCTCCTGCCGATGTCTGGTGTCCCTAAGGCTATGGCTCTAAATGGTTCGCAGAGGTTTTCGGGCTGCCTAACAGTACACCTGAACGTCAGTGGTCCTGCGGTGCACCGACGACAACCGTTCGCGACACACCACCTGGATACCAGACTCCAGCGGAACATCGAGACCCGACTCAAAGACTCCGAAGCGTCGCGCCTGGGACGCTCCTGGTTTCCTCGGCTGGTACCAACGGTGATGTGCGCACCTTGACTTTGCCTGCTTCTTTTATGCGAACTGTGAGGTCATTTGTTAGATATGCACCTTCATTTCACTTCTTGTGCATAAGAGGAGTGTTGTGTTGTGTATTGTGTTTAACGCGAGTTGTTTGTACATTTAATAAATGCCTGCATGTGGTTTGCTACCAAGACGCCCACTTGGTCCTTCTTATTTCTTGAACCTGCCACGGTGAATGCACTACACCGTGGCATTTTGGCGTCCGCGACAGGACGAAGCAGTTCTCTGCAGCACAGGCACATCAGATACGATGGACACGCGTACGTTGGAGGAGCTGGGGAAGAATTGAAAGAGTGAATGTCGGAGGAGGAGAAGCGTCAACGCGATGAAAGAGCACTTGAGCGTGATGCAGCGAAGGAACGCGATCTTCTTGCAGTTGAGCGCGAAAAAATAGCTGCCGAACGTGCGTCCTCGGAATGAGCACGAGCGGAAGCCGAGGAATGCAGCCTTCAGCTACGGATAAGGCTTGTGGAATTAGACGCCGCACTAGAGGGCCAATCGCAGCAGGCAGAGCCGAATGAAGGCATACAAGTGGTTAGTTCGCAGACGGTAAATCCACGAAAGTTTCTCCCGCAGTTTGAGGATGCCCGAGATAATTTAGACTCGTACCTCAAAAGGTTCGAGTGCGTGGCGACAAGCCAAGGCTGGGAAAAATCGCAATGGGCAATCGCATTGAGCATGTGCCTCACGGGAGAATCTTTGAAAGTGTATGGGAGACCGTCTCCGGAAGACTGCCTAGATTACGACCACGTAAAAATAGCCCTTCTACGGCGTTTCCGTTTTACGGCGCAAGGCTATCGCGAGCGTTTCCGAGCATCTAAACCAGAGAACGGAGAGACGGCTACACAGTTCGCAGCTAGAATTGAGGGATACTTTGATAGATGGATTGAGCTCTCGGACACTCCCCATACGTTCGAGGGTCTCGTCGACTTGGTCGTCAAAGAGCAGTTTTTATCAAATTGCAACAGGAAGCTAGTTACTTTCTCCGCGAGAGAGAATGTTGCACATTGGGCGCTACTACAAAAGTAGCCGACATGTTTATGGATGCCCAGCAACAGAAGAATTTGTTATTCTTTAAGGAAGATTCGGAGGAAAGCAGCACTCACAATCGAAAACCTGGCCGAGAGGGAGAAACTATCAGCACAAAGTGCTTTTTATGTGGCAGACCGGGGCACACGGCTTCAAACTGCCGTGTCAAGACAAAAGCCCCATTTTGCGCGAAATGTCGTCAACACGGGCATGAGGCTAAACAGTGCACAGAGAAAGGGTCACGGCGGGACGAGGCGTCCTGTCTCCTCGAAAGCTCCCACTGCGCGTCTGAACATATGGCGCAACTAGGGTGTCCTGAGACTGGGTCTGCTGAAAGGATGACCGAAGAAGAAAATTCAAGGTGTTCTTCAGGGGACATCATCAACACGATACATGACCCAGAATTTGGTACTCAAAGAAATATGCCGGTGACAACAGGTGTTCTAAACGGACACGCTGTGTCCGTACTGCGAGATACCGGGAGCAACACCGTTGTAGTGCGCAAGAGCCTCGTACCTCTAGATTCTTTCACCGTCAAACAACGAGCCGTCGCTTTGGTTGACGGAAGCACACATGTTCTACCGGAAGCGTCCGTTACAGTGTCGTCGCCATACTTTACTGGAAAAACTATCGCAACGTGTATGGACTCCCCGAACTACGATGTAATTATTGGCAACGTTCCTGGAGCACGAGAACCAGGCAACCCTACCTATGATTGGGTGATTCCAAGATACGCTCGAAAAAAAATTGAAGGACACTTTGTACATTTCAAAGTGTGTTCGGCGAAAGCGTCTGGCCATTCCACTGATTATGCAATGTCTTTTTTTCTTTTACACTCTCAGTGAGATAAGACACAAACCGAATGGGTGCGTGTTTTCTTCTTTATTATTTACAGCGAATCGCAGCGAGACGCGAGACTTATCTTCCTCCGTTCGCATGCGTTAGTATTTTCTCGCGTTTTGCGCATCGTGCAAACGCCATCCGCGTTCCGGCTCCTAAATTGACGGACCCTTTGAAAAATGGAAAGTGTATTCCGTGAACGCCTGGATCCATTGAGACGGCGTCGGTCAGAATGATTGCAAACTCTGGGCACAGCGACGCTACGCAAGCAAAGCGCGAGCGCTATAGAGTGCGACGCGACCGGCGTCCGTCTGCGCATCCCGGCGGCCACCTGGCTCCGTGCCAGAGCTCGGATGGACGGACGGACGGACATGGACGGATGGACAGACAGACAGACGGACGGACAGACGGACGGACGGACGCCGGACGAAGGTGGGACGGACACCGGACGGACATGAGCATGAGACATTAATGGCGTTCGCCTTAAAGATTACACCATCTCCCGCTAAAGGGAACCATGTGTAGATGCTAAGCAGCGGGCGCTAACGCTTACACTGGCGGCGGCGTTGACGCTGGCGCTCATCGCAGCATTGCACAGGAGAGAAACCTGGGGGGGCGCAAAGCACGCAGTGATGGACCGGTGTTTCCGACTGGAACATCCCAATCGCTGCTAATGGGCAATGAGAGACAGAATTAAATATACGAACAGCGCAAAATGACAAAGACGGAAGAAGGAAACAACACACAGCGCTGTGTGTTGTTTCCTTCTGAAGAAGACAGAAGACTCGGACTGGACACAGAGACCCGCAGTCCGCTTTTAGTTAAAGCGCACGCTGCGAATTTTTTATCGTTCGACAACGCACAGGAGAAATCTCCCACCGGCACCACCTTGCAGGTCAAGATCCATTGCCGTATATACGGGGTGGCCAGTGAACGGTTGTGCAGCGCGAGCAGTCGGTTTTTTCAAGCAAGAAACTCGCTAGCAGACGCTGCCTGCGTCGGCGTCGAGAGGCGAGAGAGGGGGGGAGCGCAGGAGAGGTGAAGACGCGCATGCGCAGTGGGGGGTGTGGACGCCGCGGGCAGCGATGCCTAGAGGAGAGAGGGGGGAGCGTAGGAGAGGAGAGAGAGGGGGGAGAGGGGGGACGCGCATGCGCAGTGGGAGTATGGACGCCGCGGGCAGGGATGCCTAGAGGAGAGAGAGGTGGAGAGGAAGTTTTTTTTATTTTTATTTTTTTAATGGGTTGGCGCATGCGCAGTGGGTGTGTGGACGGACGGACGGACACCGGGCGGACGGACACCGGACGGACGTGAGCATGAGACATTAAAGGCTTTCGCCTTAATACTCAGACAAAACTGAATTTCCCAGTACAAAGGGGACCGAGAACACATTCTGGGGATTGCCCGAGAGAAGCCCAAAGTAAGCGAAGTAGCGACGTAAATATTATCGCTAGCGTGATTGCCAAGGGGTGCGTTACGAGGGCTCAAATATCGCAAATCCGACACAAAACCAGGATTTTTGTGAACAGCAAACTAGGAAAGAGAAATTGCTCAAGCATTATCTACTGACAACACTTCTGCTTGCGGTTGCTCTTTTCGTGACTTGCTTGTTCATTTAACAGTTGTGGCCATTCTTCTCATTAATATCGGTCGGAAATTTTTCATGAATGTAATGAGAATATAGATGTGCGAAATTCATCCATCATGTGAAAACTTGAGGTTTATAGAAAACGCCATTGTTAGTAGCGAAGTGTTTGGCATGTACTTGATTGAATAGCCTAACCACTGTTGTATAGTTAGGTTGGGCAGGTTATGTTTAGTGTTGCCGGCGTGCACAAATGCCAATCATGCTGCGACTCAACTTCATCTTGTTGTTATGCATGTCATTTGGGTGTCTTCTTGTTTTGGGTTTTTGCCGAGTTTTTTTCCGAAAAAAAACTTGAACTCCGGGGAAGGTGATGTGGTGTGTGTAGGAACGAAAAGTGTGTGAACGACAGTGACAAAATAAGAAGAAAGCTGATGTGACACCGTAATATTAACCACGGGAAGAAAACAAAGAAAAGGAGCGACGCGAGAAACCCTCGTGGCGCGAGCAACTGAAAAGAAAAAAAAAGAAGAAAAAGCAGCGGCGCGTAAGGAGAACGAGTAGCGGCTAGAGGAGAATCGGCGGAAGAAGAAGCCATGCGGGCAAGAAATCCTGGCTCCTGCCGATGTCTGGTGTGCCTAAGCCTATGGCTCTAAATGGTTCGCAGAAGTTCTCGGGCTGCCTAACAGTACACCTGAACGTCAGTGGTCCTGCGGTGCACCGAGGACAACCGTTAGCGACACACCACCTGGGTACCAGACTCCAGCGGAACATCCAGTCCCGACTCAAAGACTCCGAAGCGTCGCGTCCGGGACGGTCCTGGTTTCCCCGGCTGGTACCAACGGTGATGTGCGCACCTTGACTTTGCCTGCTTCTTTTATGCGAACTGTGAGTTCATTTGTTAGATATGCACCTTCATTTCACTTCTTGTGCATAAGAGGAGTGTTGTGTTGTGTATTGTGTTTAACGCGAGTTGTTTGTACATTTCTTCAATGCCTGTATGTGTGTGTGCTACGAAGAACGCCCACTTCGTCCTTCTTATTTCTTGAACCTGCCACGGTGAATACACTACACCGTGACACTATTGTATGCTGTGGGAGTCGTAGCGATCAGCGCCCCACTGGATGACGAGAACGATGGACACAGGCACGCTCGCTGCTCGCGCTTAGCGGCTGCTGACAGTCAGTCGCGGCAGAGTTTTGAAATGATAAAGATGTGTTGCTCAGTGTTTCGTCCTCATCTCTGAGGGGTTCCGTGCGGCGGGAGGCCCAGACCCCTACATTGGAAACACAGGCGGTCTCGTACAGCTCAGAACACGCCGCTGCCATGGGACGCGTGCAGCTCGCGGCAGAAATAACGAAAATAGCTGCACATCACACGCCTATGGAATGCACATATATTCGGCCATCTGAGGATACCTTTTGTCACGCTAGTATCCATAAATTTCGGGCGAGGGAAACAGTGTCGAAGTACTCGAGAGGGCACACGTTTACAATTTTTCTAGCGGCACGACACGACGCACCGAATAGTTCGAAGCTGAAGGTCTTTACCTCGGCCTTCGTGACGCCCCTCAGTTTATGTACTGGCCTTGCGCAAGCGCTAACACATGCCGATGCTACGAGAACAAAAGTTTGAAGTGTCGCCGACGGGTTAGTAGCCGCTTTGTACTTATATATTCCCGTGAAAAACTGCGCAAGCTAGTGGCGGCGCTGTGGTGTAATGCATATGGTGTTTGCTTTCAGTGCGTGTGGTCTCGAGTTCGATTCCTGTGTCGTGCATACTTCTATAAAAATGTCATGTTTGTGCATGAATGCATCGATGCCCATTTTCTAATACGTTCTAGTGATGAAAAGTTGCAATAAATGTCTCTAAAACGCTAGTATAGTGCCTGAAATACCTTTTTTTTTTCGCCCTCTATCGGGCCGCATATAAAGGGGAGTTGTAAAAGCTCTCAAAAGAAGCAGAAAAAACTTCCAATGCGCTCCGTTTAAGCCCCCGAAATGAGTTAAATAAAAACACCAAAGTTACCTCCTAAAGACTCTGATAACTCCCCCTTTTGACTCCGTTTACTTTGTAAACAAACCTTGTTAAGCCTTCTGCACCGCAAATCGACTGTGTATCTCGAAAACGGAGCTGTTTTAGCGGCAGTATACGCCTAGCGAAGCCTCATTACTCAAATATAAACAAATAACAGCATTATTTGGGAATTAATGAGTTTAATAATGCAGGCCAACGGCTAAAAAGATTCGAAGTGGACGGTTGTCGCTTCAACAGGCACCGCCATCTTGCCCTGCGTACCCCTCTAAAACCTCCTTTGGTAGGGGGTTTTGCGTAGTACCTTTAGGATGCAAGTTAAGAGCCCAGCCCAAAACTCCCTAAAATGATCGAACCCGTTTGCTGTGTGATCAGTGAAGAAAAAAAAACTGCGTATTCTTGTGTTTTCGTCATAAACCTCAATTGAAAGTGAGTGCCTGCCGTTTGTCTGTCCTTGTCCACTCCGTCCGCTTTGCGCTTCACCCCTTTGGTAACAATTCGCTACGTTAATCCTTCTGTCAATTTATATTTCTTAAATACCGTAGACGCACAAAAAAAAAACAGAAACGCATTTGAAATCACAATAGTTACAACATGGTTAATGTATATAAGACCAGGGCACCAACGTGAACCTAATGATGTACGATATATTGTGTTTCTATAGCATTCTAACCCCCCTAGATGTCGTCGATCTCAGTCGTTCGGTTAGAAATTGACGTCATCGAACCTCATCAAAATTACAGTGTGCGTTCTCTGCTATTTATTATAGTCAGCCGTTGAACGGAACGAGTAAACATAGAGGGAAAGCTTAAGGGCACATTGCTTGGTGTTAACGACGGCGATTTAAATTGGGGTTGAAGAAATGACGCACTTATCAACGACATTACGCATATTGATAGTGATTCTAGATTTATAATTTACGCGGATGATACCACGATGCTTTCGTAAGCTGACGGTCATCAGAAGTTATTTTTGCACGGTAGCAATGTTTTGAGAAAGTTAGAAATATGGACCTATGAAAATGCATTGTCGATTAATGCAAGCAACACTAAAGCTGTTATATTTAATTCTGAGAATAAGCAATTGGGCATTACAGTAAACCTACAATATAAATCACTGTCGGTTGAAGTTGTAAGATCTATAAATTCACTCGGAGTTTTTTTTTTTACGCAATGGAAGCATAATGTTTTACATAAAGGGAGCCTCACCAGGTGTCATAACGAATTTTACTTAGACATTGGAAGTTGTTGCCCGCCCAATAAAGATCATTATACCACAAGAATTTTTCTAACTGGTCTATTAGAAGCGGCGAAAACCAATGTTTTGAGGCGGCTCGAAACCATTATGCGAGGAGGCGAGCTTGAAACCCTTGCCGGTCGCCCTGTGTAGCCTTCGCAAGCTAAATCCATTCCCTGCCTTCTCCAGCACGCGAGCGGGAAGATCACACGACGCATACGTACGAACACGTCATGCGCACACGAGGTCACGAGCGTATGACGTCCCCGAACCAGCCCGAGCTCCCGAGACGCGAGCGGTGTGGTGGCGGTGTTCTCTGCGCTTCGTATCTGCAAGCGATGCCGAATGCGCCCCTCGCCGATCACTTGAATTTTAACCGATTACTGAGCATTAAAGCTCCGACATTTATACGTACGCGAGGCTAGCGGTGTGCCACATGAGCGTTTAGCTAGACTTGCGAGGATGAATGAGCCTAATGAGCGCTGGAACGCTGTAGAAAATTTGTTTCGTTGTAAGGGGTGGCGTCTGCACGACGCGCAAAGCGCGAGACCTCGAACGCATGCGAAACGGGGGGTAGGTTAGTCTCGCATCTCGCTGCGACTCGCAGTAAAAAATAAAAAAATAAAACGCACACATTACGTTTGTGTGTTTTATTATTGCTCTCAAGATTTATTCATCTATTCAAACGGCAAATTACAAAAACTACACGTCGTGTGAAATAATTATCGATGTGTCACGTGCTACTATTGGCGACGTGAGAGCACAGTAGTCTACGTAGAGGAGCGACGTCACAGCACTACCGTCTACGTAGGGCCATTCCATCGTGTACGTCATGCCCTCATTCTCTGGCCGCGCGCCCGCGAGCAGAAGGGAAAGCAGCGTTCAGCTTGAAATTTTACCCAATTCCGCGGCGCGTAGCGTTGGAAATTTAGGCAGACGTGATCGTGAACGCCCAGTGTATGCATTGCGCTGGTCCGTCGGGCACGGGACGCGGCAGCTGCTGTTGGAGCTCTGGACTGAGAGCCCCACCCGACATTCCTCAATGAAAATAAAAAGTTTTTCTCTCTCATCAGCTCAAAATTGTCAAACCTGGTGAGGGGCCCTTTAAGGCCTCTAGAGCTATTGGCATACTTTCGCGTCATAGATCGCTGCTACCATTAAAAGCAAAGCTTGCAATATATCATGCTTTACTTAATTCACATAAAAATTTCTGTACATTAGTGTGGGCCATGACAAAACAAAGTAATCAAAGAAAGATTTCTGTATTGCATAACAAAAGCATTCGCTTAATTTATCACCTTCCTCACAAACATTAAACTCATCACTTGTGGACTGAACATAGCATTATCAACGCTTTGAATTTATACAGTTATAGACGGCTACGGTACTATAAGATAGAACAGAAAAGGCGTTTATCTATATTATCAGGGTTAGCCGGTATGCAAACTTATAAGTCACATTACCAACATCGCTATCAGCCACGTTGGGTACTTCCTCACAAAAGAATAAATTATTAACTCCAAATAATTTTTCATCAGTTCCCGTCACAATCAAATAACCTCCATTCTGCAGGTATTGAAATCACAGACATCACGCTTGCGCAGCTCCTTGAATTTCTCATTAACTCTTCAAAGAGCTGTAAGTATATCATTAGCCTTACTACCGTATGTGTACCAACTAATGTGTTGCCGTGTTCTGTTTCTCGTTCTTTTTCATTTTTAAAGCGAAAGCTGTTATAAGATCACAACAAGGGTGCCGTAGTTGTCCGCCGCCGCCGCCGCCGCCTGGGTCCGAAAGTGCTATCGCGCGAAATAAAAAAAAAACAAAAAAAAAACATGGTTGATCCCTCCGTCATAGGAATCGGTATAACACGAAAGCGAAACGCGTCGTTACAGAAGTAGTTGAATGTTTACTGTACATTGATATGAGAGAGCTGCACAATGTCTATTGGTGTTCGACAGTTATAGCACTGTTTAGCGTGGATGCATCCACGTTGACGTTTGGTGGTACATCTGTATCCCGACAGATTAGGTCGAAGAGTAGGTCTGAAAATTAATATGCATAAAACTAAAGTAATGTGGAACAATCTTGGCAGAGAACAGCGCTTTGAGATAGGTGGCGAGACACTGGAAGTTGTAAAGGAGTACGTCTACTTAGGACAGGTAGTAACCGCGGAGCCGAACCATGAGAGTGAAATAACTAGAAGAATAAGGATGGGATGGGGCTCATTCGGCAGGCATTATCAAATCATGAATGGTAGTCTACCACTATCCCTCAAGCGGAAGGTATATAACAGCTGCATCTTACCGGTACTTACCTACGGAGCAGAAACCTGGAGACTTACAAAGAGGGTTCAACTTAAACTGAGGACGACGCAGCGAGCGATCGAAAGGAAAATGATAGGTGTAACCTTAAGAGACAGGAAGAGAGCAGAGTGGGTCAGGGGACAAACGGGGGGTTAAGGATATCATAGTTGAAATCAAGAAGAAGAAATGGATATGGGCCGGGCACGTAGCACGTCGACAGGATAACCGCTGGTCATTAAGGGTAACTGACTGGATTCCAAGAGATGGCAAACGCGTGAGGGGGAGACAGAAAATTAGGTGGGTAGATGAGATTAAGAAGTTTGCAGGTATAACGTGGCAGCAGAAAGCACAGGACGGGGTTGATTGGCGAAACATGGGAGAGGCCTTTGCCCTGCAGTGGGCGTAGACAGGCTGATGATGATGATGATGATGTATCCCGATGAATAACCTCCATGATCAATGATGAAAGAAATCCTTGTGGTCATAGATGCTTGTCGCAGCTGTACGGTGAGCGCAGAATCGCAGAAAGCGGTGTGGCAGCCAGAATATCGTCAGTGATTCGACGCCGAACTTGGGGTAAGCTCGCCTACTCGCGGCATGTTAGAGTTATTGAACACCGCTGCCCGACCAGATGGAAACGCAACGCGCGTCGTGTCTTCCCCGTTGGTCGGCTGCAATTTTTCGCGGGCACGCTACGGGCACGCGAAGAAGTCGCGCGTCGCAGAGCTATTTTTGGCCTGGACCGATACTATGAGCGAGGCGGACGCTAGGAGTAAGGTCGCCATCTGGCAGTGTGTTAATGGGTCGACACAATTACTCTTTTCCTATTCGAAACGCGCCGAATGGGACGGGCGTGTAAAAACGACGCTTTGAAGGAACAAATCGTGTCTTTGATGGTCATAATGCCTTACTTAACTTTGGCAAGATCACTGTGACAGCACAGTGGTAGATATAAAAGGCGAATTTGTAAAGCCTGCTGAGTACGATGTGAGCTCAAAAAGAAACCGAACTTTTGCTATAACATCATCACTGCTTGTGGTCCAACATTTTAGGCATTGACCCCTTCCAACTACTCCCCTCTACTGGCAATACACTGTCAGTGATGTGATTGACCAAAGCCATTTTGGCGCAGCTTCTGGAGCAGCTGAAATCTCACTTTGGAGCAGCATAACCAGCGTTTGAAGCAGTTACTTGCCGCACATTTTCGGACGCAAACATTTGTCTCAAAGCCGGAGCTGTTAAACCACATGTCAAAGATGTTTTTAAATTACGCTGGCTTTCCCTGATGCTTTAGTTACAAAACTGGAAGCACGATCTGTCATAATTTTTCATGCATTCTATTTACTTTCCCAAAAATGTGCGATTACATTTGTGCTTTTAGCACAACCTAGTCCTGTATTGTGTGGAGAAGTGTCTGCTGTCATCATTTATGTACACAATCATTAGGGTCCTGGCTAATGAGCGGTTAAATAAGGAACAGGGTTTAGTAACTGGTAGTTTCTTCCAGTTATTGAATGTGTGCTCGGCAAAATTTACGTTGATGGGGAAGTACGTATACATTTGACAAGCTGTTGACATCAAGAGTTGCCGAGGTCGACAAGCCCAGCCGAGATATACTGAAATACCGGGACACCATGCCCTCTTGGCGCAGTAACAGTGACTGCATAGCCCGTGGTATTGTTGGTAAAATCTGCCCAGTGTATGCTCTTAAAACTTAGGTACCCTGCGTGAAATTTTTTAGAAGTAAACTAGAACAAATAGCACTAAAAATAAAAAAACTAAATAAACGGCCGGTTTTACATACACGTACTGAATTACTGTTATCAATAAAGTCAGTCAAGTAAGACTGCCGTGCAAGAACAACTGGGTCATTATTACATTTCTCTGGCTGTATTCATAAGAGTTAGAAAATATTTTATTGAACTTAATAATGTTACCTCGCAGTATGGCCGAGTAGTAATAGAAAACTAACACAGTAAGCTTTGCAGTATGGGCGAGTTCAAATCTAACGAAGAAAGTTTCGCAATATGGGCGAGCAGAAATTGTTTGGAAGCCTTGCGCCCAGCAACAACTTCAACTACATGGCACTTTCCTGTGCGATGACCCCTCGAAATCACAGTGGTCACCTATGGATTTCGAGTGCCTGCTGCCATGCTTCTCACCGAAAGAACGCAAAAACGATGTCTTGGCGCATGCTTGGCGCAAATAATGAAAATTTTGCCACGATGTAGCAGGACTTAGCAGGTTTCACCTCTTGGCGCAGTTTGGCGCAATTGGCGCAGCTATCACATCACTGCACTGTTCCAATCGTTACTTCCATTTTTTGAAATCCTCTTACAACGCACTTTCTGGAGTGGCCCACAGGTCTCTTCTCGTATTGTCCTGGATCTCCTGTATGGTTTGGAAACGGCGTCCTTTCAACGTATTCGGGATCGAGAAAATTGAAAGAAATTTCATGTAAACCTACGCCAATACCCACTTCATCAGCAACTACTCGAGTAGTCTAACGAATATTTCCTCGAATCACAGCTTGACCTATCGACGCGGTCATCATCTGTTGATCTGGAAGGTCGTCGAGGCTTGGGATCGTCACCGACCGACATTCTGCGGTGTTAAAAGAGCTTGATCCACTCATAGCACTGCATGCGACTCATATATCCGTCCCCTTATACTTGTCTGAGCAACTGAAATGTCCGCGAAAGCTTTCCCAAGTTTTAGCAAAACTTCACACACACACACGTTGTCCTTCCAGCTCTTTCATTGCCACTTTGGCAGAAATCTGAAGAACAGCCTCTTCATGTGCTCACTTTTAGCGGCTGTAGCTCGTGAACTAACGGTCAGAGTGAAACGCGCATAATGAGGGTATCTTGTTTAATCTTGCCTTTACGTGCACTTACTAGATGCAGCCTGTCGCTCTGGTGGTTGGCGTGCTATTGCAAAAGTTCGGTTTCTTTTTGAACAGCCCTCGTATGTTACCGTGGCGCAGTGGATAGCGTGCCCGTCATCCAGATTGTAACGGGGTTCTAGCCTGGGTCCTCTAAGTGGCAGCCCAGTATTCTACCACAGAGCCATGCCGGTGCTCGAAATTCCTGCGCACAAAAACCCTATACAAGCGTTTCGGGAAGGAACCGATGGCGTGGTTGAAGACTAAAATAACAACGAGGCATCACAGAATGCGAATTGCGTAACCAGGCTTAAATAACCCATTACAAAGGGCTCAGCCATAATTCTTCATCGTCATCAGCCACCGAATCAATGTAGTAGTGGGTACCTTGCAAGCGTACTTGAACTAGTAGCCTCGAGAGTGTTTGCAAAGGGTTCTTGAAATAGCGCTGTTCCAGCTTTCGTTGTGACTGTGCTGCGCTTTCCGCGCAGGCCTGGCGTTTTGTTTGCTGTCACTGGTTTCTTTTTGCTAAATTTGTATATAGCGTTTGTACACATGCTTTTCTATGCCTATTGCTATTTCAAAAGTGTATATAACCTGTACTGCATCCATTTATAATTATTCTAATGTATGTATATGCTTGTATTTTGTGTAAGTAGGACGAGTTATTGCTACCATTTTATGTGTTCTGTCGCCACCACTACCTCTGCCTGATGTAACTGGGAGGTGAGAACTTAGTCAACGGGCTAGTCACCTCCTTTCTCACCCCCTCCGTCAACAGTGCATTGGTGGGAATGAAATCATTATTATTATTATTATTATTATTATTATTATTATTATTATTATTATTATTATTATTGTATTATTTGCCATGACACTTAACAAATAAAGAGCTAAAGTATCATACAAAGAAGCTACAAATCAGCGTCTGAATATGAGCCCTGCGAAGTGAGGAAATTTCACAACGACAATAACGGCGACCAGACTCGGTCGTGGATAGTGGAAATGCGATATCCGGCTCACAGTCATCAACTGTACAGGGGGTTATTTGAGGCAATTGAGATTGCTTATAAATATCCTATGATAGTATCGCACTTGCGGTAATGCCAGAAGTTAATGACGACTTGCAATTACTTTGCCGTTGCTGAAGGTATTTAAAACTCACTGGGTCTCTTGACCATTCACCTGAGATGGCTCCAAGGCAAACGCCATCTTCCTTTTCTTCTCACTTGATATGTTGAACCCGCCCCGCCGCCCTCCGAACGCGTTCTGCGCATAACGTTGGGTTGCACTGCATCCGGGACCGGAAGGACCTCACTTGATATTGTTCTGCCTCCGTAGTCAGCCCACCTTTTGACTAAGCTACAATATCATGTGATGACGTCATTCTAAGGCGTGCCATCATGATGACATCATTTATTTTTGGAATCTGCGACGTCCTGATGACTTCATATCCGTGACGTCACCACGTGCAGTGTCATCGGGTGGACTCTGCGAGGGCCAATTCTGAAGGTGGCCTCGACAGTGTTTTGCTCGAGGGTGGCCGTCGTGCACACCACTGGGGTGGAGCCTGCGCCCAGCCTTTCTTAAGAACTCCGAGCCTTCTCAGAAGTAGAGTCTCGGCATCAGAACGAAGGACTGCCAATCGAGACACGATGAACACGTGACGCCAGAATTTATTCTTCCATTGAGCTTCGTTTAAGGACACTGAGAGGCAAGCCTTCCTAGGATGCCTGTCGACAGGCCGTTAGAGAGTAACGAGACAGCCGCACGAAGATCCGCAATCGCATTACCAACTAGAGGAGAACAACGAACGGCTTCTACCGCTAACGAACCAACGCATGAGTGGAAGTATCCTCGGAAATTGTCTCACTTGTTCAAGCGCTGGCGAGGAGAGTGGTTGTGCGCTTTGAGACCCGATCGCTACGCCACTCCGGCAGCCGCAAGTGACCTACGTGAGATCGACCTAGTGTTCCTACGTGACGACTTTCGCGCACGACAAATGGGGAAGGTTCGCGGAATATTTGAAGTTATTCCGGGGCACGAAGGACGCAACCACGGCTGCACAATGCACCTGCCTCGGCGAAGCAACGAACAATGGCCTTTTAAAATCATCCACCCGTTAGAGGCAAGAAGTCAAAGAGACACGCTGATTTCGCGGGCAGTGTGTTAACGATAATTTCTTTCGCCCGAATCGTTGCGATGTCTCTGGACGACACCTGCTTTGCCCCACGGGGGAGGTGGTGTGATTGGGACACCTGCCTAATGTTTCTGTGAACGTAATTATGACCACGGTTGTACTGCCCCTTTGCTGGACCGGACGCCATGGTTAACAAGAACGAGATAGAGATAGAGAGAGAGAAAGGGGCTGGCTCTAGGGCACTCGGCGGCGACTAGAGACGAGATACTTTGGAACAACAAAGGACGAAGGATCCTCTTTACCTCCCTGACTGAGTTCTAAATATGCAAAACAAACTTCTATCATTTAGAAACCTCAGCGTTGTCGAATTATAAATAACGAACCTATTCATAACAACCGTAAAGGCACAAGTATTGGAGATATACGATTTAAGGCAAAAGCCTTGGATGCCTCATGAAACGCGACAATTGATCATCGGCCTCCAGCGGCGTCGTAGACAACACGAGTGATCCTAAAAATCCCAATCATGTTCATTGCGACTAGCGCCATTTGGAGATTTTGGAGCTGAGAGATTCATCATCATCATCATCAGCCTGTCTACGCCCACTGCAGGGCAAAGGCCTCTCCCATGTTTCGCCAATCAACCCAGTCCTGTGCTTTCTGCTGCCACGTTATACCTGCAAACTTCTTAATCACATCTACCCACCTAAGTTTCTGTCTCCCCCTCACGTGTTTGCCTTCTCTTGGAATCCAGTCAGTTACCCTTAATGACCAGCGGTTATCCTGCCGACGTGCTATAGGGGCCGGGCATGTAGCTGAGAGATTACGATGCTCCAACAGCTGCCGGCTCCGATGCACATCCCGATGCCTTTGCAATCTTCACGGGTCTTGATAATACCGCGTCTGCCAAACGTAGATAAATTTATCTGTGCAGATGAGCTACGCCACCCGGTAGCTACAGTTTGTCGGAGTAGATCTCCTCAATCTAGAGCTCCTCGATAGAATGTTCTTTGCGGCAGTTGTGCCGGGAAGGGATCGCGGTCACAACTCCCAGTGGTTGAATGGTCTACACATTCAGTATCTGCGTGCGGTGATTCTGCTCCGGCATGTCGGCCGAAGCGGTCCTTCAATGGCTATGTGGCACGTTCGTAATTGTGTTGTCCTGTGGATGTCATTCACCACTACAGCCGCACTCTGCGTCGGCGCCACATTTCGGTACAGGAACACTCGGTGTCTGAAAGGGCGCGGTTTTCATGGGTGTACTTGCAGTTGGTCACCTCTGAGCTTTTGTACCTCCATTTCTTTAGACTCGTAGGATCCTGCATTTGTCATGGACTATGACGCTGCTGAGCATCCGTTATCCGTAGCTTTACCCCACATGCTCTTTTGTTATACGCAGTCGGATCTGCGTATAAATGATGAGTGCTTGGGATGTCCGCACGCCTGTTTACTCCTTGGCGAAGTCGTTGCTAACGTGGGGCTCGCTGGGCGCATCTTGCTTCTTCAGTTCTTTGGGGATGGCCCCCAATTTATCTCTTACTGTCGCGATGCGGTTCTCTTTGTCTGATTGCTACTCATCTCTGGTCTTCAGCTCCTCGCTTAGATTCTTCAACTCGACGCGCACCGCGGACGTCTCTGTACGGAGACGCTCCATCTTTGCTCGGTCCAGTTGTATCGGTTGTCGCTGAACATCTTGTAACCGCTCAGAATCTCGGGTTTCGAAAACAGATATTGTTATGAAAAGGTACATGATAATAATTTGTCACCACTGAGGTTTCTAAATGATACAAGAATTTTATTTACATATTTACAGCTGGGTTAAGCAGCTAAAGCGGATATTTCGTCCTTCGTTGTTCGAATGTGTCTCGTCGGTGCTCGGCCGCCGAGTCCCCCCCCAGTGGGTTACTTTCGTTCTTCGTAGCCGCGCCGACCTTTCGAGCAGTTGGGAAATACGAGCCTTATAATGATACCGTTCACAGAAGCATTAGGCAGGTGTCCTAATCAACGCACGTCCACCGTGGGGGGCAGTGCGGCTGTCGGCCAGAGACACCGCAACAATTTGTAGGAAAGGAATTTTCTATAACAGCAGTTATTGAAAAAAAAAGAAGATCCCGTGGTTTTGTGACGCATTTAAACTGCCGACAAGTTTGTTCATTTTAAACTACCGACAAGTGTAAAATGAACAAGTCAATTAACAAGGTGTTTTTAGGTTGTATTTTTCAAAAGAAGTGTATTTACATTCCAAAAGGGGTTCCTCTGCGAGGATGAAACTTGCGCTGCTATCACGGTATTTTTTTTATAAACAGCATGTGTTGTCCAAGAACACGTCATAGGTAGTACATCAATAATGATACATTACAGCCGCTCCAGTTTTGAACTCGCGAACGCTACTGAAAATACTCTACCATACGCCTCCCGCATGCACTGTTACTAGGCAATAACTTTTGGAATATCAATGAAACGGCAAGATTATAAAATTTGTGTGACATGCTGAAAAACCAGACGTCAAGTGACAGCACTGTAAGAGTTCCGGCCAACGTGGAATACGACCTATAGAAAGTAATTGTACTTGTGCGAAAACCCCTTTCTGGAACAGCATCGTCCCATTAATAGGAAAGTGACATTAATGAAAAGTGCATAAATAATACAGAAACTATATTCTAGCTTCAATAATTTAGCAGTCATCATGTGGAAGAGTATACGTAAGCGAGTTAACTTTGTAATGCAAAGTTTGTTATCAGTTACATATTTGAGTGGCGCTGGCGGAGGCATTCTGGCGAAAAATCCGGCGCCGGCTATTCTACAGAAATGCGGCCCTACAAGGTGAGCCGGTCACATGCGTATTTGTACGCGCCGTTTTCCAATAACTAATGCTCTCTGCATTGTTGTATTGTGGGCGGTCAGCCATTTCCAATACGGCAAATTGACATTTTATCAAGGTCACTTGTATTTTCACGCTTTCACGGTACATTGTTGCCTGGATATGAACTCAGGACCGCCGTGTCCGCCTGCAGCAACCGAAGTGCTGCACAGCTGAAAACATGGATGAATGTCTAATTCGCGGCATGGAGGAACAAAAAATGTATGAAGGAGCATTTCGCAATCTGAAATAAAATAAATGAATAAATCATGAATACATAAATAAATAAATAAATAAATAAATAAATAAATAAATAAATGAATAAAAAGGCAGAGTCACCAAGCCTAGTACTTATTACCAGACTTGGTCTCATTGAGTGCAGTGTAATGAAATTCCGTTGTTGTCAACCTTGAATTAAACTACAATGGGATAATTTGGGCGTGTCTATGCGTCATTAATTCTTTTTAGAACTGACGTACACAAGCAAGATTCACCTTAAAAAACATGCGTATATGCCGAGCAAATAAGGAACATTGAAAATATGAGAGTTACGCAGTTGCTTGCTTTAATCCAGCTGCGCAAGATGCCGCTGACGCAGATTAAAAGTTCCGAGAACAGCTTTCCAAGAAAAAGCAGGGGGGAATCAAACAGCAGTATACTTAAACATGGCTGTCTATTCAAGAGGCGATATTAGTTTACCTGCCGTTGAGCTGAAGCGCACTCATCAAGGACTCGCCGGCCCGCGAGCCCTTAACGAGTTCGTAGCGATTAGGGGCCCACGAAAACTATTTTGAGATCAAATTTCGCGCTAGTGCCAACAAAATGACGTCACTTTTTGGCGGATATTGAGTCACATCCACTGTATTTTTTTTCCAACCGAAGTCTTTCCTAATCACGCTGATGGCGCTAAGACCCATGAGCAGCTGATGTGCCGCCGTTTGCTGCACATACGGGCTTCTATGGAAGTTTCGCTACCAGTTACATTTTCCTTGAAACCCTAGCCAGCAAGCACATGTACAGATTTTAAATAAGTTTATTATTTTTGAGAGCGGAGCTGGTTAAGCTCGCCAAGGGCCAGTGTGGCTTCGTAGAAAAATCGTAATCATTAGTAACCGTCTCTACCTACACTCTTAAAAATTTCCGTGGAATCAACAAACAAAATCTACGTAATCTTGAAGGATACCTGACTGTTTATTGAAACATAATAGAAACCGCCCTAAATACGAAAAAACATACCCCGTTTTTGAGGTACAGAAAGTGTCTCCGTGTTTGATGGACCACTTGCAAAAGTCGTAAAAGTTGGCTTCCCTCTCTAATTAATGTTCTAATTAAGGTATAATTAATATCATGGCTTCGCTTTAAGGTAGTTTCCAAACGAAGGGCCCTTGTTACCAGGCTACTTTTTAGACAAAGTTTTGTAGTGGAAAGCATGGGAAGCGTGTAGGCATATATATTCTCCGTGTGAGCACTATAGAGGCCCGGGCTGTTGTCATCGTATGCTGTAATCGTCTCACGTCGCTTGCCGTCACGCAGGCAAAACCATACATAGCATAGCCATGTAGAGTGTGGGCATATGTAGCAAGGGTGTGAGAAAGGGTAGTGAAGTTGAGGAGGAGGGATGTGAGGGTGAGGAGGGAGAGGAAGTATACTCTCATCGTATACTGTGATCTCATGTCGTCGGTTGGCGTCATGCAGACAAAACCATGTATAGCATATCCATGTGTAGCAAGAGGGCGGGAAAAGTATGTGAGGGTAACGGGGAGTGTTGAGGGGATGATTATGAATGCAAGGAAGAGCGGAGCGAGTAAAGCATAGAAAAGCGTTGTATGGCGTCACACAGGAAAAAAAACCATGCTTGCATAGCCTAATAAAGAGAGGGTGCGGGAAAGGAAGTGAGGGTGAGAAGGAGAGAAAGAGGAAGGGGGGAAGAAAGAGGGTAAGGCAAAGCACAGCCACGCATGGCATCACGCAGGGAAAACCGTGTATAGCATAGCTATGTGTAGTATGGTATAGCGAGGGTAGGGGAAAGGGGAGAGAAGTTGAGGAGGATAGGAATGAGAAAAGTAGAGGGTAAAGCGTATTGTAGCCAGGACAGTATCGCGTAGCCGAGTGTTGTATAGTATACCAAGGGGTGGGAAGGGGAAGCGAAGTTGAGGGCGAAAAGGACGAGGGGGGTAGAGCATAACATCGCCATGTATAGTACAGTATAGAAAGGGACGAGAAATGGAAGCGAGGGTGAGGAGGAGATAAAGGAGGAAGAGAGAAAGTAAAGTACAGCAAAGCCATGTGCGGCGTCACACAGGCAAAAACATGTCAAGCATAGCCATGTATAGAATTGTAGAAAAATGTTGCGAGAAAGGGAAGTGAATGTGAGGAGAAAGGAAAAAAAGAGGGAGAGTAAAGTATAGAACCGTCATGCGTAGTACAGTACAGTGAGGGGGGAAAGAGAAGTGAGAGCGAGGAGGAGTGATGGAGAAGTGAGCAGGGGAGAAAGAAGGAGGGGAGGGTAAATCATAGCATGTCCATGTGTAGTACAGTATAGCGAGGGACAAAGAGAAGCGAGAGGGAGAGCTAGGGAACGGATGGGGTGGTAAAGTATAGCATAGCCATGCAACAATATAGCAACGGGGTGGGAAAGTGAAGTGAGGGTAAGGGTAGAAAGGAGGAGGGGAGGGTAAATAATAGCATAGCCTTGTGTAGTTGATTGAAGAACAGTGCGCTTGAGCGAGACCGACATAAGGGTCAAAGCGGACTATACTAATAATAATATAAAACTGTTAGGTCCCAGAACCACGATATTACTATAGAGACGCCATAGTGGAGGGCTCCGGAAATTTCGACCATCTGGTGTTTGTTAACCTGCCCTAACCTCGCACAGTATATGGGCCTCTACCATTTCGCCTCCATCGAAATGCGACCGCCGCTCCCGGGTCGAACTCGCGACCTTCGGGTCAGCAGCCGAGAACTGGCTGCTGACCCGAAGATACCCGGATGATACGAATATTTCTCCAACAACATACAGTGAAACCTCGGTGATACGAATCTCACGGGACCACCAGAAATATTCGTGTCATCCGGAATTCGTATCATCAGAAAGCATGGAAAATTAGCATGCGACAAAAGAAAGCTGGCGTACGTTTTCATTTATTGTTTTTCATGGCCGCAGCAACGTCAGGAAGAACTCTGAATGATTGTCAGTCAAGTTTTCAGATGTCGGCAATCATACCAGCATCCGTTAATATACGCCCGTAAGCTCGTGTTGAATTAATGAACAGATGCATTGTGACCCGCGACAGCAGTAGCCCCTTCCAAATTTTAGTATGCTTTTTCGCACGACACCGGAGTACTGCGGCGAAAGTAACAAAAGAAGCGCTTTGACGTGATAGATCAAGGCCACAAAATTTCAGAACCACGGTCCTTTGTTTTGCTGTTGTTATCGCGGAAGTGTTGGGGATGTTTTTCGGGAGATTTACGGCCGTGCCCGCACAAGTGCGACCTCAACAAACACATAATAACGTTGTGAGGCCTGACTCCTTCGCCAAGACCGTCCTCGCCTTCTTTCGGTCCTCGTCCACCTTTCATAGGATTTCCGATGCACGAGGTAGACACGTGTTAACATAGCACGAGAGCGGGCCGCGTCGACGCGTTTGACAAAAAAAAAAAGATAGCATGACGCCAGTGCCCTCCTCTGTAATCTAAACGCAAAGGCACACGAAGGCACATTAGAACCTCAAAGATTCGCGCACACAATCTCGGAGGCCGTGACGCCCCTCTGAAGGTTTATTCTGATCGTTGAAAAGTATTTTTCTTGCACCGTGCTTCTGACGATTTTCCGGTGCGGCACGCATGCCCGGGTTTGCGTTCCCGCGCTCGCACGTGTTCGGCGCGTCTTCCGCGACAGCGCCTCTTCGTACCTGGGCGGTAGCGTACGTTCGTACGTCGCGGGATGAAAATCGGTTCACAACAACCGTACTCCATTTTATTGCAGGCCAACGGGCCTTGGCCGGGACGAAAGGAAAATTCGTATCACCCCGAAATTCGTATGAGCTGTGATCGTATCACCGACGTTTCACTTATATGCACCGGACCTACCGCACTTCCTCCTAAACTCACCAAGCAACCTTTGCAACACCATGTTTCTTTTGTAAAAGGTGGTCGTGGTTCTCTGCTCGAGTGATCCTTTCTCATGAAATCTGTATCTGCCACCAGTGGCGTAGCCAGGGGGGTGGCACACCCCCCCCCCCACCCCTGAAAAATTTTTTTGCCTACGCCGGGTTAATACAAAGACAAAAAAAAAGGTGGCTGTTGGCGGGGGGGGGGGTGGCAATTGACACTTTGCAAAAAGTCTGTACTGGTGTGTTTTTCGTTCTTTCTCATCGCTATTTAGGTTCTTTCCGATAAAATATGTTTTCTGTGCATGTGCGTGTGCGTTCTTGCCGTGTTTCAAAGTCGCTAGACTATATAGGCTCACGTCGTGAAGGAAGCGAAGTATTTATGCAAGGGCAAAGCGCTGACGATCGCACCAGTCGGTGAGATGCAGCGTGTCCTGAAGCGTCGCACAGGGCAGCCGGCAAGGTCAACAAGGTGGCAGTATACTGCCATGAATTTCCAACAAGCCCAAGCCGCTACCCTCGTTTCAAATCACCCGCCGCGCCACACGTAAACCGCCCGCCAATCGCTTAAAAGTAAAGGCGTGCGTGCGAGACCACACTTAACGCGAAAAAAAAAAAACAAATAAGAAAGAATAATAAGCTTGCTCCGTGCTTGTATGATTACAGTGTTGATATTATATGTGATTATTATTGGTATCAATCGTTGACTGGGGATATGTTCAAATCACGTGCTGTACGTAAGCCAATCACTTCAAACCAAAACCACGTGTGCGGAACCTACGTTCAGCACGAAAAAAAAAATGTCAGCGGTGCCGAGATAAGTTTGTCCCGCGCATGTGTATTTGCGGTGTTTATCGATAATATGCGTGGTTATCATCGTTGTTAGTTGTCGACTGGAGATCTATCGCGTGCTGGATGGAACGTATGGCCAAAACCAAAAGTGTGCCCAGGTTTTGTGTTGGTGTTCTGTGGTGTGTCGTAGTAGCCTCAACGGACTGGTAGCTTTGTCTGCGCGCTCAGTGCTGCGTGATCAGCGTGCTTTCGACGTTTCTTGATTACGCACGTTTATTGCGTGATTCACTCGAATGCACCTACTGTGACTGTCCACGGCCCAGTGCCTTGTCGGACGACGACGATGGCGACTGCAAATCACAAGCGTGCGCCTCAGCGGATACGTAGGTGAGTTCAAGCAAGTCGCCAAATTACGTAACTTTGCGATCTTATTGCGTGACGACATTTATGCAGGTAAGGCAGCCCGGGTGGCGTGTTCAGACAGCAGCGATGATGTGGAAGAAAAGGTGTCTGATGGGCAAGTATGAATTGTGCTACAGGTAGTATATTTGCTTTTCTATGATGTTTCTTTCACACTTCTAGGGAGTGGTTGCTGTGCGTTTGTCATTCAAGCCTTGTGTTCATCCTGCTCCGCTTGTTTTCATCTTGCTCCGCTGTGTTCTTCGCGAGATCATGCCCGCCGCGGTGGTGTAGCGCTTATGGTGCTTGGCTGTTGACGTGAATGTCGCGATTTCGATCTCGGCCACGGCAGTCGCATTTCTATGAAGGGGAAATGCTAGAGGCCCGTGTACTGTAAGATGTCAGCGCACGGTAAAGAACACCAGATGGTGTAAGTTTACGGAACCCTCCACTACGCCGTGCCTCGTATCGTAGTATTGGCACGTAAAAGCCCAAATATTAAATGCGAAGTATTTCTTAACGAACTTCGGTGACTGTGAGCGCATCTATCTATCAGCCGCCTACGACTTTGTGCTCTCCGGACCGGGTCGTTAATAGGATTCATACTAAAATTGGTATAGCGTAATATGACTATGAAGAACACAAATGACTGGTCATAGCATTAAAATCATGACTTGCTTGTCAGGAACGGCATGGTTTACATGCCGTGGCCGTGGTGCTCTAGCGGCCGTTTCGTCAACATGATATCTGCCAAAATTAGTATGACAACACATTTCTGCATGACTAACATAAATGAGAGGTAGTAATAATAAAATGACCCGCATGTCATGCATAGCTCGGCACACTCACTCATGAGTGCACTCAACTCACACTCACTCACACTCATTTGAACGTGGTGAGTTGAGTATGAGTGAGTACTCATGCGTGTGAGTGTGAATGTGAGTGAGAACTCATGAGTGTGAGTGGTCGTGAGTGTGAACGTGAGTGAGTACTCATGAGTGTGGGTGGACGTGAGTGTGAACGTGAGTGAGTGCGAAGGCTGAAAAAAATTGTGGTGAGTGAGTTTGAGTGAGTACTCCCTTAAAGTGCCGACCTATGGAGCTCGGCACACTCACTCATGAGTGCACTCAACTCACTCTCACTCATTTGAACGTGGTGAGTTGAGTATGAGTGAGTACTCATGAGTGTGAGTGGACGTGAGTGTGAACGTGAGTGAGTACTCATGAGTGTGAGTGGAGGTGAGTGTGAACGTGAGTGAGTACTCATGAGTGTGAGTGGACGTGAGTGTGAACGAGAGTGAGTGCCAAGGCTGAAAAATTGTGGTGAATGAGTTTGAGTGAGTACTCCCTTCAAGTGCCGACCTATGATGTCATGTATAACATGACATATATGACATGGTCCTGGTGCATTTGTGGCTGTTTCGCCAGCTTGACGTGTACCAAACTTGGCATTGGGTGATGTGACTGTAAAACCAACATTAATTACAGGTGTTAACGTCACAATCATGATATGCATTTCCGGTACAGAATGATTTTTCACGACACGCTTATGATGCGCTTACGTCCAGTTTGCTAGCTTGAAATACAACAAAATTCCTAGGCACGACATGACTGTTTAACGAACATAAATGACATGGTAAATTGAAAATCATTACATCCATGTCATGTAATGATTTACATGCCACACTCATAGTGTGCTCACTGCTGTTGCGCTAGCTTTATATACAGCAAAATTGGCACTGCGTAATGATATTGTATGGCGAACTTAAATGACAAGTGGTGATATGAAATTACGACATTGATGTCATGTAAGGCATGACCTCCATGACACGCTCATGGGGTGCTCACGGCCAGTTCCCTAGCTTGATATACACTGAATTTGGTATTGTGCTTCGTGACTTTAAGAGAAACACGAATGACAGATGGTAAAACGAAAATCATGATGTCCATTTCATGTACAACATGATTTACATGCCCCGCGCATGGTGCGCTCACAGCTGTGTCGCAAGCTTGATATGCACCAAAATCGGTATTGCGTGACAGGTCTGTGTGACAAACTTAGATGACAGGTGGTAGCAGGAAAATCGTGACATGCATGACATTTATGTTATGTATGAGATGACACGCTCACCATTTCGCTAGCTTGATATACACCAAAACTGGTATTGTGTGGCGTGACTGTATGACGAACATAAATGACAGGTCTTAACATGTTAATCATGACATGCACGTTATGTACAGCATAATTTACTCCTTGCTGGCTGCTTCGCATTACATCTTTTCCCAAAATGCTTGGGATCTGCTGGTTTTTGTTATTATCACGAGATCATCGCGTGAAGCAGTTGTGCAATGGCCTGTTGCCTTTGAAAAATATGTGCTGGCTTTTCAATTTACTGGGTGCCCCGTACATTTTCTGTGAGAGAAATGAAACGGTAGTAATAAACTAACATGAAAATCGACTATAATGCAGTAGATGGAGACAGATAGACACAAAATGCTTGTTGAGCTGCCCATAAGCATATGTGTGTCTGGTTGCGTCGCCATCTACCGTGCTGCACTCGTTTTAGTCATGATAAATAGCATAATTGTTCTATGGTGAGGCTTTCAGCCTGGCTGGACTAGGTGGGGGGCGCGTAGCACTTCATTCAAAGGTCCCAAACTCACTTCAGCTGATGGGCCGCAGTCGCCAAATTTAGTCTCCCAGAAATTCAGCAACAGTGGAAAAAGTGGGAGCAGAAAGGGGAGGCGGGGGGGGAGGGGTTAAAAAATGAAGGTTAGCGTTGCCATTTCAAAGAAGGCCTTTTCCATATATCATATTGTTGATGATGGGACGTGTTTATTTACAGAATGGCCCACCTACCCAGCTGCCGAGCAGCACGCCTACTGGCCGAACATCCCGAGTGACCCACCCGTGTCTGTGCGCAGCTTGACGCTGCCTACCACGCATAAGCCTCAGTCACCATCTCTACTGTCCTGACCACGGCTTTCATCTCCACCGTGAGGAAACTAGCCGATGCGGCTGACGGAGGTGAGGTCACTGAACGTACCGTGTTTCACAAAAGTATACCCCGCGCCTCCGCCACAATTGTGGCAATGGAACGCATTTATTTACAGAATGTAGAATGAATGCAGAGGTGCATCTTGGAGCTAACAGCAGTTCACCGAGCCACTCGCGAACAAGTGCTGCTCGGTTCTCATCTTCTTCATCTACTCTCCGACAGCATGTTTCACTATGTTTGTCGTTTCTATAAGAGATTTGATGTCAGATTTAGAAAAAGATATCGACACTGATGTGTAGATAATTTTACATAAGACACAAGGACAATGCCACCAGGGGCTGTTAAACGAAAAAAAAATTGTATATGGCGACGTGAATTAACTAGGTCATGTAATGTCGAACGCACAAACCAAACTGTTCTCATGCGCATGCATTGTACTGTAGCACTGTTTGTTTAGTTGTTAAAGAAACAAAACAACAAAGTGAATAGCCCAATATGAAGGCACCAAAGCTCATCGGTTATATAGCTTATAGAATGACTGAAATCGAAGCGCCGATAGTGAAGTATCGTTTTTATTTTAAGGTTATGTTTAAGCACAAGTTGACTGCGTGGGGTACCTTACGAAAAAAATGCTTGATCTAGTCTGGCTGTGTAGCTCACAGACATATTTATTAACTTATTAAATAAATCAAAGAAAACATGGTGCGAGGACAGTTGTATGAAAGCCGGGCTGCGGAATAGAGATACATGGGCCGTATGTTTAAGACCTTTGATTTAGTTGGGCAGGAAACTTGAGGGAAGGCAATACATTTGTGTGAATCATTTAGTGTGCCAGTAGTAACAGTAAGTGTGCATGTACAACTGAAAGCTAAATTGGAAGTACTAAAGCATGTATATATAAATTATTGACAGAAGTGTGTGTCAGTCCAGTTAAATTTATTAAGCTACTGCATGCTGTGCTTCATGCTGTATTTTCCTTGGAAAAAATGGTGTCAGTTATTAGTCCTGCCATTACATGTCTTTGATGAACCTAACATGCTCTCTCAAATATCAATTCTTTTAATAGTGAAGTAGCACTATTGCGGAAGCTTCTTATCATAAATGGTTCAGGCTGTGATGTTGTATCAGTAACATTATTCGATTGTGTGGTACAATAGTTTTTGCCTTCATTTGTGCTTTGCTAAAGAAGCATGAAGCCAAAGGGGGGGTCCTATTTGCAGTATTCACAACCAAGATGTATCATTCAAGGACAGTGGTAATAGTGCTGCATTAGTTAACACAGTTATTAATTGGAAAATGTCATTTATGATATATCTACATGTTTTCTCCTCACAGAATTCTGGAGAATGCGGTTACTGATTTTATGGTGTGCCAAGCACTATGAAATTGAACAGACAACACAGGGGAATGAAATAAGGGCTCGTTTTCCTTGTTAGACACAACCTACTGAAGCAAATTGTTAATGAAGCCAAGGTAGGGGCGAATATCTTAGTTTTAATTGTAGTGGGTAATTATGACAAATTCAAAGGAATTAAAGTCAACGAAAGAGACACTTGCT
Source organism: Rhipicephalus appendiculatus (assembly GCA_030522465.1). Lineage (NCBI taxonomy): Eukaryota > Metazoa > Arthropoda > Arachnida > Ixodida > Ixodidae > Rhipicephalus > Rhipicephalus appendiculatus. The sequence goes on along the minus strand of JALIZH010021886.1, from coordinate 101,317 downwards.
GCTGCCAGGGACTGGATCTGCAACCTTTGGATAGTGCATGTAATGCTGCACCAGTGGGGCTACGACAGCGGTAGTTGTCCCATCCTTCCCCTTGAGCGCCTCACGTGTGTAATCCCAGCAGTGCATGCTAGTGTCACTTATGGCCATTGGAAACTGGCCAATGAACCCTCATATACTACCTGAAGCCATCAAGTCTGGCGTGACAAGACCCTAGCTATGAAAGGACGAAATAAGTGAGGTGAATTAAGGGCTCATTGAATGGAACAGACACTTGTAGTGAACAGGACGAAGCCTGCATATGACATGACTTTAGTGCAAGAAGGCTGGTTTTTTTTAAGAGTTTAAAACTAGGCATGATGGCAAAACATACCCAAGATTTAAAACCATGCAACAGCAGCAGAGGTCACACAAAAAATAACAGTGCTCAGTATTTCTTGTACCCTCTGGTGTTCTTACACTTCTATGAAATCTTGAGCTATCTTGAAATCTTCACATTCATGATGAAATAAAGTAAGATTGGCACGTTATGATCCACTGTGCACATAGACCGCACTTTGATTTATTTAATAATGTGATGAGAGTGCTGATTGAGTTTTCTGTGCAAATTACTTATTTGGCAAGCTGTGTTTTTCATCCTTTTTTTTTAGTACCAAAGTGTAGGAAAGCTTGACATAAAATCCATAACTGCATTTGTCTGCATAATTGATTGCTCCACTCATAGTTGCTCTTAATGCATCCCGAGCTCATTGTTCAAGGTCAAATTTTAGTATATCAACACAGATCTGTATTTAACTATCATGTTTGGTATGTACTACTTCTGTACTGTAAGGCCTCTCTTGTGCAGAAGTTGATGGAATGTTTTTTATTCATGTACCCAGTGTAGACGACTGACTGTTCAAAGGACTGAAGCAATGGAGAGCTTGCTGTGAAAGATGGGAGCATTCTTCCATAGGTCTGGACAAGTCCATATTAAGCGGTAGGTATTTGTTTCTATGTCTACAAATGAGCAGTTCAGATATTTTTGACCAATTGTGAAATGAAGTGGAGAAGAGTAGCTTGGGCTTGTTGGTACATAATGTAAAATAGTGCACGCTTAGACAATGACAGAGTAGACATCATGACGCAAGCACTATCAGCTAATGTTTATTTGAAATAGCAGAGAAATATGTGAGGTGAGTGCACGTGTCACACCGGCATCACTGCAAACAATCTGAAATCGGCACTAGGAATGTAAGTTGCTTTTCAGACAAACTAAAAGCAGGCGTGCAACACACCCCTTGCCTAAACTCTCAATCATTTCGGCTCCTATTGTCTCAAGGTCTGCGCTTTCTTTACTCTTCAGAATCCCATCAACTTCATCAAATTCAGGCTGACATCCTCACATGCTATAATGCATAGCTAGAAGACCCTAGCTTGCAATGGTCATCTCTCATCTTGTGGAATGGCTAATGTAGAACATTTCACAATGCAGTGTGATCCAATACACAGCATGATCAATACATCTAACAAACGTAGATGTATGTTTCTTTGAGAATGTCACCAGACACTCCGTCCCAGGCACACTACTATTGCAAAGGCTGAAAAAAATTGAGGGGCACTAAACAAAACAGGTATGTCAAGGTGACCAGCAATCTCTTTCAGATTATGCACAACATCATGCATGTAAGGCGCTACAACAATGCGCTCGACATTGCGGGAAGATAATTTGTGAAATAACCTTTCGACCACTGCTACCTGTAGATTACTCAGATAACCAGCTTCCAGCAAGTGACATCCTCGAAAACAAAAACAAACGCGCTTTTTGCAGGTACATGATTCCCCGTGACAGCGGCCCCTTTTCAGTTTTGGTATGTTTTACAGCATAGCATTATTTGATTGTGGCAGAGCCAATTTAGGTACATCTCCTCTTGTTTGTGAGATGGTTGTAAAGCTTTGGTTGCAGTTTTATACGACATGCATGCAAGCATGCTTTTCCTAGAAGAGCAAACATGCTTAATAGTGGCTGCAGACCACACAAGCAGTTGAGATTAAATAGGTGCGGCACTTTAGTTTGACCGTTCTTTGCCAGGGAGAATGAAAAGGCACCTATTCCACACTGCATGCTGTGTTAATTTAGGACCCCTCGCCTTACTCTCACTGCAAGTGCTCCCTCAACTTTCAATAGCCCACAAAGTCACCAAAATCCATGGCTGAGAACCTGTGTACTATAGGCTTTTATCTAATATTTATGTTCATTGAATGGAACGCTATTCCACGCTTGCAAAAGCAAGGCATGTATTGGTTTTTCCATCGCTCCTGTTCATAGTGATTTATTCTTGGGTAAACTTTACAGTGGACAGTCTTACTGATACTACCGTTTTAAAGGCCATCATATTTGTGGGTGCCTTTCTTAACAATGACTCGAACTCTCTTGAAACTAGTGCTTGTAGCATTTTTTACTACGCGAGTGCCCAATGTTTCTAGATTTAACATTTGAGCTTCTTGTTCAGGGTAAATTGAGATTTCTCAAGATAATGTTTCATTGTAGCCGTCACTGCACCTGCTGTTGTTATAAACCTTGAGCGAACAATCCTTTGATGCTGTTCCTCTCGTCGCATTCCAGGCTGGTAGACAGGAGCATTGCTAACATGACCTTCCGTAATGCTATGTTGAAAATGTGTGTGCATTTGACTGTTCAGGCACTTCAGAATAAGGCAACTTGATTGCTGGAAGCTCATTATTTAAGTAATCTGCAGGTAACAGTGGCAAGAAGTTTACTTGACAAATCATTATATCAGTGCGCCTGCACTGTCAAGCGCACTGACAGGAGACTTAATGTTGTTGTGGCTTACATGCACGAGATTGCTCTTAATCTCATGAAAATTGTTGGTCACTTTGATGTATCTGTTCTGTTAAGTGCCCCTTGAGAACTTTTCAGCCTCTGCAAAATTAGTGTGCTTGCGAAGGAGACGTCGGTGACATGCTGAACGTAACAGATCTATCCAAGTTTGTTTCATGTGCTGACCATTCAGTTTATCTGATTTCGCGGAATTGTAGAATGTTCTACAGTGGCCACTCTACTTAGTGTGCTTGGGAAGGAGACGTCGGTGACATGCTGAACGTAACAGATCTATCCAAGTTCGTTTCATGTGCTGACCATTCAGTTTATCTGATTTCACGGAATTGTAGAATGTTCTACAGTGGCCACTCTACTATGTGCCTTAATGGGCATTTGAGAGAGCATTGTGGCAATGAAGAAAAACGCAGACGGTCCTATAGCCATGCAATTTGGCTCGTGTGAATGTCAGCATGAATTTGATGAATTTGACGTGATTGTCAAAAATGAAACAAAGTTATTCCTGAGGTAACTGAAGCCGAAATGATTGAGTGGTTGGGCACATGGTGTGTTAGCACACCTTCTGTTAGTTTGCCCGAAAAGCAACTTGCATTCCTTTGTGTCGATTTCAGATGGTTTGCAGTCATGCCTCTGTGACATTCACACTCACCTCACCCATTTCTATACATACGTCTTTGTCTGCTGTTTCCAATAAAGATTTGTTATAGTTAGCACTGCTGCTGTGTTGCTTTCTCCATCCGTCAAAATGTGCGCTATTTTGCTCACCCAGCTGACAAACTTATTGCACCTATTTAGTGAGGAACTCCAAGACAGGAAACAGTATGTAACAGCAAGTGCTTGTCATATTGTTCAAACACACAACGTTGCAACTTGCCTGCAGCCTGGTCTGCACCTTAACAGCTCTTGCAAACAGTTGTGAAGTTGGACACACTTCACCTTGTTGTTCTGGGTTGCAGAGAATGTGGCCAGTTGTACCAGTGTTATGTGATGTGTACCCAAAAGAAATGTCTTCTAAATGGCGCTCACCATTTATATACTTGAGCTCAAATAAATAACCAAGGCTATTACGCTTTAGTATAGCCTCTACAATAGAAATCTCGCACTTGTTGTATGTCGCATGCTTTGTGCCGCTTACAAATTGCCCCACTGGTCACTTGAACCGATCCTGTCACTCTCTTGTCATCTTTGAATGACACGAGCTTGTTTTCTGATGGGCTCGGGAACTCGGTAACGTTGCTAATAAAGTTGCGCCCATGGCAGTAATTTCATAAGCATGTTTACAGCCTCGCAGGTGTCTGGGGTGTAGTTGTTACTGCAGTCAAATTCGTTGTGCTCCTTCGGTCCTGTTAGCATTTGCTCTTTAATAGTATGTGGCTATGCTCCATTTAGAGATTAGTCATTTTTTCCCCTAGATTCATTACAGAAACCTCTAGACAACAAATTTGAAACATAGCTCACTTATAGGTGATGTGCGTTGCTCTCAGAATGAAACTTAAAACACAGAGCGAAAGTTTTGTTCCCGAAATGGTGGAAAAAAAGTACATTCTAAATTTTGCTGATGATATTTCATATCAATATCTACTCGAGTAAAGAGAAGTGGGTGAAAGCATGCCTGAGCTATGCCTTGCTAATGGCTGCAATTGACTGCACTTTCATGTGGGACAGCCACTCAAAGATGGGCCAAAAATGACTCGTGTCACTGTTTCTTATTAAGATGCCTTCACCTGCTTTTTTTATCATATATTTTTCGCACTTCCTCGGTGTAAGTAAGATGCTCAGAACTAATGAAATGAGAAACTTTTCCCATCAAGCCATCCAGCTAACTACTTTTCAGTGTGCAGTTCCATTTTCTATAAAGCACTTCAAAAACTTTTCCACTGAAATACATACAATGCACGCTCCCTCATTCTGTAAAGCAGTGTGAAGCAAAAGGGCATCTGAGCTTCTCCGGATTTTTAATCTTTGTAGTGCATGTTTGCAAGCTTCTGGGTGTTTTGTCACGTCGGCTGCATTACTAAGCAACCGAGCTCAAAGTTGCCATGAACAGAAAAAAAAGAAGCCATGAGCGAGAACAAGTAGGACGTGTAGTTTATTTTCTTAGTGGTCGTTTTGATCTAGTGCTTGGTTCTATACAAGTTATACCTGACTCTGAACATGACAATGATGAAACTATTGCTTCAGAAGCTAGACAGCATGTCAACGTCAGTGTCACAGAATGCAAAATGCTCCTGGGAGGTTGTGTAGCTAGCTTTTCTGCTTACTGCAACAGTACATGAAATAAGTCAGTGGAGAGCAAAGCCAAGTCCCCAATAATAAAAGCAGGAGCCTCTGCAACATTGATTTCATTGGGAGGCATTGAGTTTCTCGAGCCTGACGAGCAGGGGCGTGTGTGGCCTGTGAACTCCGAATGCAGGGGCGTAGCCACAAATTTTTTTCGGGGGGGGGGGCACCTTCATGATTTCGGGGAGGGCACCTCTTTAAAATGGCCATTTTTCGCTATGTATGCCATGGCGAAAAAAAAATTTCGGGGGGGGGGGGGGCACGTGCCCGGTGTGCCACCCCCTGGCTACGCCCCTGTCCGAATGGAATGTGTTATGTTTAATAATGTGCTACACAGTATGCTGCAACAGAAAGTTGGGTAGCATCGACGTGCTTGCCTTGAGCTTATGATGCCGTCTATGACACTCTCATGGTGCATTTTGAGTTAACTTGTGAAAACATGAGTGAAGGACGATTCGCAATACTGTCCACCCGCAACTCCCTGGCGTGATGTGGGAGCGGAAACAAACTTTGTTCTACATGTCAACCTTAGCAATGGCTCATTGCTTATGTTCTGACTTGCTTATTTCATGTTGCATGTGCCTTTTCTTGTGCAGAAAGGTTAAATGTCACAGAACGTGTTTTCATCTCCTCTTTAACCCTTTTAATTTGGCACTTTTGATAATAACTAACACCCCTTCTAAGCCAGTCCCTGTTCGAATCTGTTCATGGTCATTGTACGTGGCCAACAGTTAGTGTGCAAAATCTTATTTTCACTTTTACGTTGCTTTCTCACTTTCAAGATCACCCTTTGCTTGAGCAGTTACGTATGTCTGATCTCAGTATGATAATCTAGCATTTCAGCTGAACTTAATGTCTCCCCTTGGTGTCTCTTTAATGTCACCTGCACAGAAGTCATTTGGATTTTATTTACGTGGACATTACATTTCACTTCACAGGGGTTTTGGGGCCCTTTCCTTTTATGAGTTTGGGCATGCTGCGGATGCATCAAAATTTAAATCCTTCTGCTGTGTGGCTCATTTGTTTTTGCAAAATAGATGCAAAATTCAATTTTGGTGAAGATTGCCTTCTTTCTTTTGGTTCAAGTGTTTTGATCTTCTTTGTTTCTTCTCTTTTCAGACGAGCCATGGTGCGAAGTTTATTAGTAGTTTGGAAGAATAAACCTCATCTTTGTGCGTTCAGAGCAGCTGGAGGTTCACTGTTTACTTGGCAAGAAGTAGTATGTATACTTGCTTCCCACCACACCTATATACTGTTTCACACTTTGTAGGAAGCACAGTGAATGCTACAACCTTTGCTGAAAAATATGTGTGCCAACTAGTTCATTTTGTTGCTTTACAGTCACCATTGTGCTCAACTTGACACCACACTGTACACAAAAAGCTGTAATAATAGGTGTGTGGTGAAGAAGGTTATGGTGCTTTACATGCAGCTGCCACAATGCTTGACTGATGCCAGCGGAAGCTTCTAGCTTGCTGCGAAAAAGTTGTTAGACATCACGCAGTGATGGCGATGGAAATTTCCACTGGACGTTAACACAATAGTTGTGAAAAGACATGCATGTACACATTGCCCCTGGCAGTCTAGAAAGAAAAAATAATGGGTGCCAACCAAAAAGGTGTTGTCAAAAATAAAATGACGTTTCGGCTTCCACATGGAAGCCTTGTTCACCCAAAACGTCATTTTATTTTCGACAACTTTTTGGTTGGTGCCCCTTATTTTTCTTTGTAGATTGCCATTACATCCTGACAAGACGATATTTAGTCACATACTCAAATTTACACATTGCCCCTGTTGAAACGTTTTTATATTTGGTCGGCCAATTCATTTATTGAGCTCAACAGCAATATATCTTCTTCGAATTGCCAGACTCTTTTAATTGGCATCCAACAATGTTTTCACCGAAGTTTCATCATGATATTTTGTCAGACCCACGACTTCATAAAGCCAAAGCACATACAATTTTTTGTATGTGGTGCCAGAAAACTTCAGTGAAAATAACCGACCGAATATAATGACACTTGTAGCCTCGCATACCTTTTAACGGGGGTAATGTGTACACGCATGTCCTTTCTCATAACTATTGTGTTAAACATCCAGTGTAAATTTTACTCACCATCACTGCGTAATGTGTTTGTTCTCTTTTAACAACTTCTTCACCGCAAGTAGCAGCCGCCGCTGGCATCAGTACATAACCAAACGGTAGCTGCGTGTAAAGCACCGTAACTTCCTTCCCCATGCAGCACCCATTATTAGAACTGTTTAGGTACAGTGTAGTGTCAAGGGGTGCACATTTGTCACTGTAAAACTACATAATGCACTATTTGGCACATACCATATTCCTCATTACAAACAAAATTGAAGGAGACGTTGCATACATCTTCAAAGAGACATTATGTAACACAGTGTAAAATAGCACAAAAACACACGGACACAAGCGAGACGACAACACAGGTGCTACAATAGCACCAGTGTCGTCATCACGCTTGTGTCGGTGTTCTTGCGCTACTTTACAATGCATTACGGACTAGCTTGGCTTTCCGTATTACGTAACACATTTCCAAGGTGTCATTACGTACAACGTTTCTAGGAGACATTACGTACGCCATCCCTAAGGTGGCTTTACGTACGCCATTCCTAAGGTGGCTTTACGTACGCCATTCCTAAGGTGGCTTTACGTACGCCATTCCTAAGATGGCTTTACGTATACAAGGTTTCTGAAATACATTACGCACAACATCCCTAAAGAGACTCCGTTTAAGGAAATTGCTATAATTTGGAAAAGGAAAAGTGATCGGCACCTTTTTACCTTCAGCTTTTTACGTAAACAGGGGTCCAGATTTTTAACAGTGTAGTATGACATATCGCATAGCCTGACAACGCATTAGAGGAAGGAAATTATGTGGAGAGAAAGATAAGACATAAATGAAACGTAACAAAATCTGTTCGTGAATTAGGATTGAAACCCGCGTACGCACGGTCTGAAGGCGGACGTCGTAACCATTCGGCTATCTAGGCACTCGAGCACATCAAGCATTTATGGGAACCATGTGATTGCGTTCCTATGGTCGAGAGAACATGAAAATGATAAATAGAAAGAGAAAGAAAGAAAAGCCGCCCGGTCTGCGCGGAACGCGCAGCACATTCACAGCAAAAGCTGGAACAGCGGCCCTTATAGAGTCTTTTAAATGCGAAGCATTTCTTAGCGAACTGCGGACACTTAGGCCTTTTCTATCTACGTATCTATCTATCTAACTAGGCGCTTATGTCTGGGTGCTCTCATGGTCGTCTCTTTGACCTGACACGCACCAAAATTTGTATGGAAGAGCATTACTCTATTGCGAACACGATGAACAGGTGACTACATGAAACCCTTTCCTTCAGTCAGGTGTGGCACATACCCGCATACCACGGCCCAATGAATGCGGGTATGCTCCACAGGTTATTGACAGTTTCTATCAAACCCAGAACGGCGATAACAGGCTTTCAGAAAGCTTTACGTGATCGCGTTATGAAGCTTGTATGGCAGGCGGGGCAGTTGTCGGAAGCGTTGTCAGTCAGGGAAAAATTGGAGAGGCGGAAAGATAGAAAAACGTGATGAGAGCTCGAATCAAACCCAGGCATTCTGCGTGGTAGTCAAGTATTGTACCACAAAGGTACGGCAGTGCTTCAAACTGCTTATGAAAAAAGACTTTATGCCTCATATCGCAGCAGCGCTAACTGTGCTTCAGTGTTTCCTTCATTGTATATGTAAGGACCGTTAAATATTAACCCCATTGACTTGTAGAGCAACGAGACGAGACGGTGGCAGACGAGGCCGAGCCGTGGTCGCAGCTTTATTCGGACGCGTGAGTAAGCTAGAGACAGGAGCGATAAGGCCGCCGCGTCCAGCCATGTGAAGAGCCACACCGTTCTGTTCGTCTCGTGGCTCGTGCATCACGAGCCACGCGGCTCTCTTCTTTTTCCATGGCTGACTGGCCGGGAGTGGCGCGGCGCTACAGACTTAACCCTTGCCAAACCCGGAGGAATACTACGGATACCGTTTCTTATTATTGTTATGACTGACAGTCAATGGCGACGCGCTGTCCATGAGAAGTCTCCAGGCGATGCGTTCCCACTGCTCGGGACATCTGAGCCTTCCCAGAAACAGGGTCGACGCTGCGGGAAGCGCCCACAAAGGGAAGAGAATCCTGAGCTGGGATGGACAGCGGAGTGAGGTCATAGTTGGCGTTGCTTCCACAGTGGAACGTTTTGGCTTGTTCGGGCCTGCTACGGTGCCGACCGTTCTCGCATGTCTTGAAACGAGCAATTAAGCCGCCGTAAACCCTTTCCTCCCCATCTGGAGAGAGACGGAGTAACTCGCCCGCCAAGTTGTCTTCCGGCTGACCCCACGTGAGTGTCACTAACCGCAGGAACTTGCATCAGCCAGTGCAACGACCCACCGGCTACAGTGTGTTATTGGCTGGTGACATGGATGGTGTCATGTGGAGGAAGACGCTCTGGGCCTAGGTTAATGGCACATCCCGTTCGCTAGTGGCTGAGATTATTACCTTTTCATGATGTGAATAGTTTACAGAAAGTGTCAGTAAGCCAGTTTGTTTTTCGTTTTCCCAACTTGCTAGCATCATTTTCTCATTCCGGAGGCTCACCACGCTACCAAACGGAGTCCGGGACCGACCCAACCCTAACGTCTAAAGAACTGATGTCAGCGGCCTGCGGGACCTAAACCTCGGGCGCAACACTATATGCACATCGCCGCACAGTTACGTGCACTCAATTTCGATAAAACTGACATCTGTGCTCCAACGTGAGTACCGACGTCATGTCGTACCATCGGATACCTTTGGGCGTCAATGAAGTCGACGCGCCTGAGAAGTTCCCAATCGATTGCGTAGCCAGGGTGGGCGGGGGTTGGAGAGGGGAAGGTCATTTGAGCCTCTTCCACCTCCACATTGCTGCTCCCTTAAATATTCGCATCTCTCAAATAATTAAGGCCTTCAGCAAGTAGTTCCTCCCCCCTTTGAAAAACGTTCCTAACTACGGGCCTGCCCGCGACATACACATACCTACTCAAAATGCACAAAGAAGTCGGTCTAACTCGCAACGCTTCACTCAAAGCAATAAAAAAATGCTATAGAGGCCACGATTTGCCTATTGCTTCGCATGACGACTTAGTGGCAAATTTGTCGTGACGTCGGTACCCACTTTAGAGCACAGATGTCGAGGGACAAATGAGTGGAATCTGCTATATTAAATGCGAAGCATCTCTTTGCGTACTGCAGACACTTGAGCGTTTCTATCTATCTATCTATCTATCTATCTATCTATCTATCTATCTATCTATCTATCTATCTATCTATCTATCTATCTATCTATCTATCTATCTATCAAGCCGCCTACATCTGGGTACTCTCGTGATCACCTGCTTAACCTGGGGTAGACCAATATTAGTATGGGAGGATAAGAGGGTTTGAAGATCGATTATGACTGTCTGGTAAGGACATCAGTAGTGTGAAAATCCCGTCGCGTACAACGTCAATCCCTTTCCTCCAGACACATGTGGCATATAACCGTTATCACAGGCGGCGGTATGCGGATATGCGCCCCGGGTGTTTCACAGTTTATATATACCGAGGAACGGCGATATAGACATTCGTAATTTAAATTCAAGAACGTTAAGAAAAAGAGACATTGGCATCGCTGACCCGAAGAATGCAAAAAACACATGTTACGGTCCCAGCAGGAATCGAACCCAAACATTCTGCTTGGCAATCAAGCATTCTACCACAGAGCGACGCCAGGTCTCGGAACTCCTTTGGAAAAAGACCCTGTGCAGGCGTAATGTTCGTGAAACGTCAATTGTGGTTGCAGTGCTGCCCATCAAATTATATAAACATTACATATGTACCCGAATGATACAGACATCACGCCGGATTAGCGAGAACTGTGGTTAAGCGCCATCCAGTGAAGTTGGTCTAGGTAGCATTATCCAGGGCTAGCATCCTCGCAAGCACAAGCGCTACATTTCAGCTTACCGCTTCTGGTGTTGGTAATACCAATGTTGCTCTTGGCTTCGTTACGCAACTGCAAAAAACTGGTTATATAAAACATGTGCGAGTGCTCATCATACATGTCTGTGCGCATAACATTTGTATGTATATTTAGCGTCATTTCGTAACGTTTCGCTCAACAAAAAAACTACACCACAGTCACCATCCCTCCGCATGCTTCGCATGACATTGATTCCCACGGTGTGATCTGCTGAATATTTTTTTTTAGATGTGAAGCATCTGATGGCGAAGTTCAATCCGGTGGTGGTGGTGGTGGTGGTGTGTGGTGTGACCACCCTTCTTGCGCATGCGCAAACCCTCTCCACGCACCTCCTTTCCTACGCTCCCCCTCTCTATCCTCTAGACATCCCTCCCGCGGCGTTTACACACCCATTGCGCATACCCTCCCCCTCTCTCTCCTCTCCTACGCTTCCCCCTCTCTCTCCTCTAGGCAGCCCTCCCTGCGCCGTCCACACCCCCCCACTGCGCCTCCCCCTCCCCCTCTCTCTCTCCTCTACGCATCCCTCTCCGCGGCGACCACACCCCCCACTACGCATGCGCGTCCCCCCCCTCTCTCTCCTCTCCTACGCTCCCCCCCCTCTCTCCTCTAGGCATCCCTCCCTCGGCGTTTACACCCCCCAATGCACATGCGCATCCCCTCCCCCCTTTCTCCTCTCCTACGCTCCCCCCTCTCTCGCCTCGCAACGCCGACGCAGCAGCGTCTGCTACCGAGTTTCTCGATTGAAAAAAACCGACTGCTCGCGCTGCACAACCGTTCAACGCCGATGCAGGCAGCGTCTGCTAGCGAGTTTCTTGATTGAAAAACTAGCAGTTGCTCCGTGTACGAATACAACCGATCAGCGAAGCTCCTTAGAAATGGGACGCAAACGACTATGTACGTTTTGAAATTGTTGGCGGCGTCGCCGCTTAGATTCGGAAGCCCCCCGCACGTACGGCACGATTCTGTCGGCGTAGCCGTTGTAGCTCCGGTCGTCGTGCCTTAAAGGGCCCCCTCACCAGGTTTGACGATTTTGAGCTGACGAGCGCAATTCATACACTGAGCGTTCACGATCACCTCTGCGAAAATTTGCAACGCTACGCGCCGCGGAAATGGGTCAAATTTCAAGCTGAACGCTGCTTGCCCTTCCTTTCGCGTGCTCGCACGTAGAGAATGAGGGGATGACGTACACGTTGGAATGGCCCTACGTAGACGGTAGTGCTGTGACGACGGTCCTCTACGTAGACGACTGTGCACTGACGACGACAACAGTAGTACGTGACACTGCGAAAATTATTTGACACGGATAAAATTTCGCAGCGTGCGCGTTAACTAAAAGCGGACTGCGGGTCTCATTGTCCAATCAGAGTCTTCTGTCTCTCATTGCCCATTAGCAGCGATTGGCATGTTCCAGTAGGAAACACTGGTCCATCACTGCGTGAGTAGGGAAGCGTCCACTATGTCCTTATTCGTCATTCTTTGGAGAAGCGTGGTACCCGCTACGCACTTGTAAGGCATGATGCAATTTGTGTTGACGCTGTGTTTGACGACGATGAAAAATAGTGCCTCAGGCTTTTGTAATGGGTTGGGACACTCGATGTGACACTCGCTACGCTGATCGCATTGTATGACGCCTGGTTGTTACTTTACGTTTCTAAAACGCTTTATTACACATGTTAACGTGATTGCTTACACGTCATGAAGCCTGCATAGGGCAGTTTGCAACGGAGTTTCAAGCACCAGCGAATCTCAGTGGAAGAATAGTGGGTTGCGACGCAGAGGATCCGGGTTCGAATCCAATTCTATCCTGTATATTTTTACTAATTTAGTTGTGTTTTTATTTCGCACTTCTGTGGTTACGGACAACGGCGGCGGCGGCTGACAACTACGGCGCCATAATTGATCCTTGTTGTCGATCTGATAACAGCTTTCGCTTTAGGAGAGAACGAAAGAGAAACAGAGACGGCGGGAAAGAAACAGGGAGAAAGAGAGATAACAAAATACCAAGAATATGTGTGCTATTCCTTTCCAGAACAACGATATGATTTTCGGAGACGCTGTATTGGAGCGCTCCAGAAATTTCGAGCAATACACAACAAAAGAAAGATAAAAAATACAGATAAATACATAGAAAAAGCAAAGCATGGTCTTCTATTGTGTAGTAATACAAGGTGTGGCAAAGGGATACTGGGGTGAGGAAAAGAGAAAGAAGGTGGGGAACACCACCAGCTCCGCTGTCTTTTTTTTTCGGTCTTCGCATCCCGTGGCCGTATCTCGTCCGTTTTTTATGAAAAAATAAATATTTTTTATTAAAGGTTGCCTAATATCAGACCAGCGGTTATCCTGTCGACGTGCTACGTGCCCGGCCCATATCCATTTCTTCTTCTTGATTTCAACTATGATATCCTTAACCCCCCGTTTGTTCCCTGACCCACTCTGCTCTCTTCCTGTCTCTTCCTGTTCACGTAGCACGTCGACAGGATAACCGCTGGTCATTAAGGGTAACTGACTGGATTCCAAGAGATGGCAAACGCGTGAGGGGGGAGGCAGAATATTAGGTGGGTAGATGAGATTAAGAAGTTTGCAGGTATAACGTGGCAGCAGAAAGCACAGGACCGGGTTGATTGGCGAAACATGGGAGAGGCCTTTGCCCTGCAGTGGGCGTAGACAGGCTGATGATGATGATGAATATCAGACCAGTATCAGGTGTGGTGGCGGTGCTTGTCGAACGTCCATTGTGGTTGCAGTTTTGTTTTTCTACTCTATAGCAATTTAATATACATTACAGATGCATTCTGAAGACTCACAAATCTATAAGATCCTATTGCTCGTCCACGCGGCAATACGCGAACCAACGCTGCTTGCACCTCGTTTCGATAATAGAGAAGCGTATGTTCTACCTTGAGCACAGGGTCGGCAACAAATGTGGAGCTCACTGAGACTCACTTATGAAATATACTTTGTGCTTATTGCTCAATGGGACTCTTACTCACCAAAGTTTTCCACAACTACACTCACTGGGACTCAGGATAACTAAAATGTTTCTAGAGTTAGACATTCTGCGCGGAGTTTTGTAAAAGATGAAGTAGAGACACCGAGGCATATTGTAAGAGGGTGGGGCGTCTAACCGGGCTGAATTGAATATATTTTCGATACGCTGAATTCAACCTTTTGCGTAGTCATTGTGTCAAGACGACCTAAATGTTCTGCGTATGACTGCAGCCAATCACATGGTTGAAGGAACTAAAATGTTCAACGCGTCATTCGACATACCTTGCTCGAAGACGAACGTCAAGACTTTTATTTATGTGTGCTCGAACTCAATGCAACCAAAGAAAGTCACAGTTTCGCCACTAGGCCGAAGCAATACATGCGATATCAAGAAATTAGAATGTCACACGAAGAACGAAAAGCAGCTCGATACTTGCAACGTGCCACTGCAGCACAAAGAAGAACGCTCGAAATGAACGCATAGGTATACACAGGACAAGCGTGAACTTACTACTTTCATAGTTGTTACGTCTTTGTATTTAATCAACACCCTACGTGTTTCTATTTTTTCATTTGGTAGCTATTGGGCAGGAAATTACGTCGATAATTATTCAAATCAAGAGTACCGACTTCGCCTGTTCCGCACGCCAAACACACTTTGACATTTTGAATGCCTCGCCCATATCAGCTTCCCTTGAAAAATGGCATGATTAAAAAATACCACAGAGATGATAATCAAAAAGAAGAGAAAAAGCGATGTGCCATGACCTAGGTGTACGTACATAAGTACAGGGCACAAACGTCAACTTATTGACGAAGGATATATTGTGTTCCTATAACGTTCTGATCCCACTAGATGTATGTCGATAATGGTCGATCGAATGGAAATTGACGTCATCGAACCTGATCAAAAATAATGTGTGTGCGTTTTCTGCTAATTATGATCGACGGTCAATGCACGGTATTAGTAAGCTCAGAGGTAAGGCTCAAATGCGCTGGGCTGTGCGTCAACGACGGCGATTAAATTGGGGCTGAAGAAATAAATTCCTTAGAATTATGGTAGTATTTACAGTGACACTTAACAAATAAAGCGCTGAAGTATCAAGCAAAGAAGTAAGAGTGTCCGAGTTTGTGCCTTGCGAAATAAGGAAATTTCAGCACAACAATAACGGCAACCCCACTCGATCGTGGATGGTGGAAATGTGATATCCGGCTCAAAAGCATCAACTGCAGAGGGTGTTATTTTAGCCACTGAAGATTATTTCTAAATATGTCATGATACTATCGCATTTGTGGTATTGGCAGAAGTTAATGACGAGGCGGGAATTCCTTCTCGTTGCTGAAATTATTGAAAACTAACAGGCTACCTTTTGCATTGACCTAAGACGACTAGAA
This sequence comes from Rhipicephalus appendiculatus, assembly GCA_030522465.1. NCBI lineage: Eukaryota > Metazoa > Arthropoda > Arachnida > Ixodida > Ixodidae > Rhipicephalus > Rhipicephalus appendiculatus. The sequence goes on along the minus strand of JALIZH010021886.1, from coordinate 85,767 downwards.
AGCAATAGCCATTTTCTCTTTCTTTTCCTTCGACCTGTTGATCCCGCCCCGCCACCCTTCGAACGCTTGTTGCGCCTAACGTGGCGTTGCACTGCATCCAGGATCGGACGCACCTCAGCTCATTTTAAGGCGCAAGCCTTTAATGCCTCATACTCGTGGTGTCCGTCCGTCGGTGCCATGGAACGGTGCCAGCTGTCGCCTCTCCCGCTCACCCTGTCCTACAAATCACATGATGGCACAGAGGCGCATAGCAACAGTTGCGCCGCCACAGCTGTGTAGCTGTGGACTTTCCCCTTGTCCGTCCGTCCGTGCCATGAAACGGTGCCAGCTGTGGCCTCACCCCCTCACACTCTCCTAGCAATCACATGGTGGCACAGCGGCGCATAGTAACAGTTGCGCCGCCACATCTGTGTAGCTGTGGACATTCCCGCCTTACCCTCTTTTATCAATCACGTCATTGCTGAGGAAGTGTTAAAAAGTACAAAAAACAAATAAAGAAAAAAAACCCAAAATACTAGAAATACATGGCATAGTCAGTCGATTGGCCACAGTATTTCGCCGAAAATACTTTAAAATTTACGAAGTGTGCTTCAATTATGCACTGCTTCCATAATCGGCCCACCTTTGACTAAGCTACAGTCATGTGATGACGTCATCATGGGACGTGACGTCATCACATGAGAAACCTGGGGAGGCGCATATGGTCAGGTCACCTCGTGATGGTACTTTTTCAAAAGCGCTTGGTGTTTTCTGGGACGCCACTGGACGCCGACGGTCAGTTTTAGCGTTCGATGAGACACCTAAGGTTTTCACATTAAAATGCTACTTGATGCGTATCTCATTTTACCCGTTCCTTTGCGGTGGTTATGAAAACGTTGGTTATCAATGTTTTGACCACGCTGAGGTTTCTAAATGGTAGAAGAAGTTTACTTTACACAATTACAATTGGCTTAGGGAGGTAAAGAGGATCGTTCCTCCTTCGTTGTTCTAATGTCTCTCGTGTCTGCTCGACCAGCCGAGTCGCCCGAGCCGGCCGCTTTCTCTCTCTCGTTCCTGTTTGCCGCGCCATCCGGTCCAGCAAAGGGACAGTACGAGCCTGGTGGTAATTCCATTCGCAGAAACATTATGCAGGTGTCCCAGTCACCCCACTTCCCCCCGTGGGCGGGTGGGGCGGGTGGTAGGTGTGAAGATTCGGGTGAAAGGGATTATCTTTACCATACTGCCCGTCGAATGAGCGTAACTCATTGACCTCTTGCCTCTAACAGGTGGACAGGCAGTTGCACATTGGTTCCCCCAGGCAGCCGTATTGTTGAGGCGTGGTTGCGTCCACAGTTCCCTGTAAGAACTTCAATATTCGCCTAATATTCCCGATTAGCCGTAGGCGAAAGTCGTCACGTAAGAAAACCAGGTGGATGTGGCGTAGGTCATTTGATTCTAGCGGAATGGCAAGCTGAAGCGATCTGAAAGCGCACAAGCACCCTTCTCGCCAGAGCTTCCATTAGTGAGACAATGTTTGACAATACTTCCACCGGCGCACTGTTCGCTAGCGGTAGAAGTCGTTGGTTGTTTTCCGCAACTTGGCAGGGAGGATTGCCGTCTTGGTGCGGCTGCCTCGTTACTCTTGTAAGGCCAGTCGGAAGGCATCCATGAAGGCTTGCGTTGTAGCGCTCTTCAACGAAGCTCAATAAATGAATGAATTCCTGCCTCACGTGCTCATCGTATCACAATCGGAAGTGCATCGTTGTGTGTGATGTCGAGGTTCTCTGTTTGCCGGAAGGTTCGGAGCTCCTTAGAAAGTCTGCACGCTGGCACCACTGTATTGGGGCGCAGGATGGCCACCTTCGAGCAAAACACTGTCCAGCCGCCTGTGGAATTGGGCCTTCCAGAGTCCAGCCGATGAAACTGTTCACTACAGCTAGACTTCTCTATCGATTTCAGACGTCAGAGCTCATGGTGCTTCAATAGCTGTCGGCTCCGATGAGTCTCCCCAATGTCCTCGTGGTCCTTGCGGGTCGGTGATAGTGTCACGTCTGCCAAATATAGATCAGTTAATCAATGGAAATAAGCTGCGTCGTCCAGTAGCTGTAGTTTGCGGATCTAGATCCTTCTGGATCTAGAGCGTTTCATTGAAATGTTCTATGTGACTGTTGTCTCGCAGGCAACGGAGCGTGTTCACAGCGTCCAGCACATTCAATAGCTGCGTGCCGTGTTCTGCTCAGGCACGTCCAGCAGAGCAAGCATTTATGGAAACCATGTTGTGACTGCGTTCCTATGGTCGGGAGAACAAGAAAAAGATAGAGAGAAATAGGAAGAAATAGAGAACAAAACAGAAACAGAGAGCGAGAGAAAGAAGCCTAGAGAAATAGAGAGAATGAAATACTAATAATATCTGAGGTTTTACGTCCCGAAACCACGACATGAGTGCGTGAGACTGTGTATTGGAGAGCTGCAGAAATTTCGAGTTAGAGACAAAAGAAAGAGAAAGAAATAGAGATATACATGCAAAGGAAAAGCACAGCATAAGAAGGTGTAAGAAGAGAGAAGGAAATGTTAAGGGGAGGAAGAGAGAAATGAGGGCGGGAACGCCACCAGCTTCGCTTCCTTTTTATTTCTTCACACCCTTGTGCGTAGCTTCCTCAATTTTTCTTTTGTTAAGATATTTATTGGTCGCGAATGCAGGCGAACAGGAAGCGGTCAGCAGCGTTCGGTCAAGCGCAGCAACCACGAGCTCGTGCCGATGGCGATGCCGCTGAAGCGCAGCGTAATGCCGCTGAGGCCACTCTTTTTCACTACAATCGCCCTCCGCAGAAAAAGGCGCCATCCTGGCGGCTTAGGGTGAAGAGACAACTACTGGGTCGTAGTAGGGCTTGAGGCGAGAGACGTGCACAAGTTCGCGGCCGCGATAGCGTAGATCTGTCGATGGCGTGACGGGCTCCACGGTGTCGACAAGTGCCATGACGACGATACCGTCGACCGACACTTCAATGACGTTGGCTGGAGAGGGGCGAGGACTTGTGCATGGCGACGTGGACGCAGTTCGTGCCTCGGGAACTGCGGCCATCAGTTTTCCTGCTCGATGGGTCCGGTACGGCGACGCATAGGGGACGGCGAGCGAGGACGTGGAGATTGTGAGCGGCGGTTTGGTGGGAATTAGCGATCAGGGTGAAAGGAAGAGGAAGGGTGGCTGGACGGCGCAGAGGAAACCTGAGGAGTGAAAGATGGCATTCGTCGAAAGTTAGTAGAAGAAGCTGGACGACGACAGAAATAACGCGCCACGTGGCCAACACCGCCGCAAGCAAAACATATCGGACGGTCATCGTAGGTCCGCCATTGGTCGGCGTACACGCCGAATTGCTGCTGGGGGGCAGGAAAATGCGGCTGCAGTGGCATCGGCATAGGCGGCGGCGAAAAGGTTGGTGGAGCATACATAGGCGCTGGCTGGAGTGCATGCTGTCGAGGGCGGGCAACGGCCTCTGCGTACGTGAGAGGTGCGGTGACTGGCGGCGGTTCACGGGCGGGGAGAAATGGCTTGAGCGACCTGGTCTTGGATAAAGTCGCGGAGTGTTGGGGCCAAACTGCGTGGTTGGTCTGGGGAAGCAGGACATCAAAGAGAGCTGACGAGCGACCTCGGCACGGATGAACTCTTGAATCTTCGAGTGTAGAGGAGCGTGGTCGTCTCCTATGCCAAGACTGGAGAGAGAGTCGTCCGGCGCCGGGGGGACGTCGCGTGTGCAGACGTTGCCTGCGGAACTCGTCGTAGCTCTGGCATAGTTCTGTGAGTTCGACGACAGAGCGAGGGCTCTTAGACAGCAACATTTGGAACGCGTCGTCCTCAATGCCCTTCATGATATGCTTTGTCTTTTCCTCTTCTGTCATCGACGCGTTTACCCGCTTACAAAGATCAAGGATGTCCTCAATGTAACTGGTGAAATTCTCACCAAGCTGTTGGGCTCGAGTGCGCAAGCGCTGTTCGGCGCGGCGTTTGCGTACCTCGGGCCGTCCGAAAACTTGGGTGAGGCTTGTTTTGAAGACTGACAACGTAGGGAGGTCATCTTCGTGGTTTATGAACCACAGCTTGGCTACGTCTGACAGGTAGAATTAGACGTAGCCCAACTTGTCGTCGTCGTCCCATTTGTTATGGACACTCACTCGCTCATACGTGGAGATCCAATCGTCAACGTCCTTGTCGTCAGTGTCCGAGAAGATGGGTGGATCTCGCAGACGCAAGGAACCGGCACAGACTAGGGTGGGCGGTGCCGGGGCCGGTGTCGTTGGAGGAGTTGGAAGAGCGGCGTTTGCGTCGTTGGGCATGATGGCAGGTAGCGTGCGATTTCGAAGTTCCAGGGCGATCGAAACCGAGCAGCCTCCACCACTTGTTAAGATATTTATTGGTCGCGAATGCAGGCGAACGGGAAGCGGTCAGCAGCGTTCGGTCAAGCGCAGCAACCATGAGCTCGTGCCGATGGCGATGCCGCTGAAGGGCAGCGCAATACCGCTGAGGCCACTCTTTTTCACTACACTTTATATATGAAAAAAATATTGGCCGTGTATCTGCGTGCCTCACTGCAAATGTCGTCGAAAGACGATAGTCTTCTGCCGGCCGTACTATATGAGTCCTGGGCTCATCCGCGGCTACCCGTGATGCTGTTCTCGTACCACTTCCGTCCGGGCATGATAGATGCAATGGAGGTTTCATCAAGCGGCCATTTATGTTTTGCCTTGCCTCAGACAGCGCCTGCTCTATGTTGAATCGGCCGCATCTGGTTGGCATTCATAAAATAGAGAACGCGCTGCGTGAGATATGCACGCCATCTGGTAGTGGCGTGGGGAAACAGGAGGTTGTGCAGAACCCAGGGCAACTTACAGGTACCAGCACCATATCGTCCGCAGAGGGCTTCTTCGCGCATAGCGTCGCATTTTCAGCGCACCCTAAGAAACACTAGGGTCTTTATAATTACGTATCTATGTATTTTCTAGTAAAGGAACACACCACCGAATACTTACGTATTGATGTCGCGCCTCAGATATGCGCATTATTTGCTTTTTCATCGACAATGTTCACAAGTATGAACGCAGCTACCAATTCAAGATGGCAGGGCGTTCAGCAAGTGCTTAAACTTTGGCCGGGTGGCTCAATCGTGTGACAGACTGACAGACAGAAAGCCAGACCAAAATTTCTGCCGAAGACGAAGACAGTGCGATTCTGTTGACGTCCATGCGTGTTCCACGTCAGGGACGCCCACCTCATCCAGCCATGGCGCCTTCAACGTCGTGGACGCATTCGAAGGCTCAAGTCTTCGACGCCGTTGTCCCTGCCGGGACCAGTCCGGAGACCGTCGTTGATACGACGACCTCAATAGCTGGCCTCTCGGAGGTGCATTGTGTCCAGCATATGGGAGGCATGAACTTCCAAGTCACCGTCAAGAGCATGGCTTCCATGACTTATCGTCGACGCTGGCTACCTGACCATCGGTGGCGAGCGTATTCCAGTCGTTCCTGTTGGCCCGCAGGTAACTAACGTCGCCTGCCTATTCCTGCCGTCCTTAGTCCCTAACGAAGTGCTCGTTCAGGCCATGTCCCTATACGGCAAGGTGCTATCTGTCAACGCAGGCTTCAGGAGCGCACGACGTGGAGTCCTCACAGGTACACGTTTTGTCCGCATGGAAATGAACACCACGAATCGCCGTCCCCAACTACCTTCGAGTTTCTGGTCATCGAGTCACCTTCGACTACCGCGGTCTCCAACGTGTTTGTCGTCGGTGTGGCTCTAGTGGCTATTATCGAGCACAATGCACAGCGCCATTCTCTGGTCGCTGTGGTGTGCATGAGCGCACGACGTGGAGTCCTCACAGGTACACGTTTTGTCCGCATGGAAATGAACACCACGAATCGCCGTCCCCAACTACCTTCGAGTTTCTGGTCATCGAGTCACCTTCGACTACCGCGGTCTCCAACGTGTTTGTCGTCGGTGTGGCTCTAGTGGCTATTATCGAGCACAATGCACAGCGCCATTCTCTGGTCGCTGTGGTGTGCATGGGCACGAAATCAAAGGGTGCGACCGCCCCTGCCGACGTTGTGGAGATGGCCACCCTACTACCGTCTGCCCAGCGCGGCGATCGTATTCGGATGCTGCTGCGGGGACCTTTCCTCCTCTACCGACCGTGTCACCTGCGGTAACAGCTGAACGAGAAACCGGAGCTGTAGAAAGCCTGCTCAAGGATTTCATTCCAGAACCTACATTAAACAGAGAAGTGTGCAGCTTGGCCAGTCCCAGCGCGTCAGGTTTGCCAGCCTCGCCGACAAGAAAAGAAGATGACGCCACGGTTCACGCCGGGCCCATTTCAGTCAAACATATCGTGCCACGTTCGCCGGGGCCTGAAGCCGAGAAGCAAGCGCTTGTAAGTACTGACACGCAGGACGCATCCTTAATTCCAGCAGCTGAGTGCGCCGTAGTTTCAGACGTTCCGAAGAGTACGGACGCTGGCGTTTTCTCAGGAACAGCATTGAAGTCGAATGAGGCAAACTCATTGGTTCCTTTAGAAAACCAGGCTCACGACTTCCTTGAACAAGTTGCAAGACGCCATGGGAGCTCTTTACTGACGCGTCTCGACAAGCAGCCTGCGGTCAATGTCGTTGGAGGAGACAACGTTGACCCTGCAGCCATACCAGTATCTGATTCGTCGGAAAACAGCTTAAGCCTCGGAGTGAATAGTAGCATCGTGCTCTTTCCCAGCCTAGACGGATGTGATGTGGAAATGCTACCCCCGCGAGATGTGAAGCGTGCTCACACAGCTGGCAGCAGCTCGGACGGCCCCCAAGGTAGCCGCTCCGAGTCCCAGCAGCCGAAGAAGCCTCGACCCTCCTCTAGAGGGCCGAAGTGTGTTGTGTAGTGTGTCCACTGCATGTCCCCCGGGCAAGTCCCCGGGGTGCCGAACCGAAAAACACGACCAGGTCAGTCTCACAAACATTTCAATATGGCTGACTCCCTGAAAATTATTACTTGAAATGTTCAATGATTCCGTAACCCTGTAAAACAAACCGAAGTTATTAGCATAGCTCGCGCAGAACATTGTGGTGTTCTTTGTTTACAAGAAACCAATTTTTTTACCATTGGCCACGTTCGTGCATTCAAAGGCGCGTTTCATTTGGACTGTTACTTTTCATTCGCGACAACTCGCTTCAGTGGAGTTGGAATCGTTATTTTTAACCGAACTCTTGCGAGATTATCATGTTTTCTATGACGGGATAGGACGGGTGTTGGCTTTCGACTGCGTCCTATCGTCCTTTAAGCTGCGCATTTGGTGTATTTATGGGCCAGCTCAAGCAGCCATGTCTAACGATTTTTTTTCGTGACCTGGACGTGTATTTTCTTGACGATCGGCATGTCATACTCACCGGAGATTTCAATTGTGTATTAGATACGCGAGCGGACGTGCATGGTCCGGGATGGGGTCCATCTGACTGGAACGCACGTGAGCTGAGTCGCCTGGTCCAGCATTTCTCTTTGATAGATGCGTACAGACTAGTACATGGACCACAATATGCCTGGACTTGGCGGCGTGCCTCATCGTCTAGTAGGTTGGATCGCTTCTACGTGCCAAGTACGCTAGCTTCTTACGTGTCACGTTCCGATGTGATAACACTACCATCATCCCCTGTTCATATGTCCGATCATCGACCAGTGGCACTCGAGGCTTGCTTTCCCTTTTCTTCGTCAGTGAGACCTTGGCGTCTTGACATCGGCAGGACACGCGTTCTGCAGGACACGCGTTCGCGCTCCAGTTTATCTAGTGTTGCAAACCTCCCTGTTCGGATCTGGCCCAGAGTCGTGGGACGCGCTCAAGGTACAATGGCGTGTACACTGCTCAGAGGAAGGGCGTGCCCTTAGCCGCCGTTTGTCGGAAGAACTAGCGGACGCTGGCACAAAGTTACGCAGTGCTCTTCGGGTCGATCGGCTAACTCCATTGATGCGCACATGGCAGCGAGAGTTACGGGGTCGTTTCCAACGCCTTATTGCAGCGTCGTCGTTATCGGCGGCTGCTTGGCGTTGCAGACGTAATCCATGTGCTCATCCCGAGGTTCTGCGCTTTGCGAGAAGCTCGCTTCTCACACAGTCGAGTCCGCTGAGAACTCAGGCCGCCAGAGCCCTTCCCACTGCGTTGCCACCTGCGCGTGATCGATCACTTTTCATAGCTCATTTTGAAAGCATGGCTCGATCGACAATGTCTGCCCATCATGGTACCACCGAGACAGTCACAATGTTTAGTCGGCTGCCTCAGGTTCCATCAGACGTAGCTGACCAACTTTGTGCAAATCCGTCAGCTGATGAGGTGAAAGAGGCACTGTCTTGCATGGAGCGTGGTTCAGCCCCTGGGCCGGACGGGTTGCCAGTCGAAGTTTATTGAACCTTTTGGGATAACATCGGTGCCAATTTCACCTCTGTTATTACCGCTGCTTCGAGAGCTTTGATTTCCCTGATAGCTTTCGCGATGGTCGAATTGTTTTAATAACTAAACATGACCCATCGTCAGTCCGCCCAGAGGAATGGAGACCAATTACGCTTCTCAACGTTGATTACACAGCTTTCCTTTGTTAGGCGTTATATAATTACATACACGTTGGCGAAATCAGCACGTGGACTATTGCTTTCACTTGATCAAGAAAACGCATTTGATCGCCTCGAACATAGCTTCATATTTAGCGTAATGGTAGCGTTTGGCTTCTCACAAGACTTCATTGAGCTTCTCAGAAATGCATACAGAAATATACACAGCACGTTGTTTCTTGATGGTTTTGAGAGTGCTCCATTTCCTGTTACCCGCGGGTGTTCGCAAGTGTTGTCGTCTATCCCCTGTACTCTTTGTACTCAGCCTCGAACGATTCCTGCGCTCGTTACTTGCCGATCCATACGTTCGAGGCCTTCCACTACCAGGTAGTGGTACCGTGAAGGTGACAGCGTTCGCCGATGACATCACGTTGTATTTGAAGAATGAGGACAGCTTATCCCGCAGTCTGCGGCTTTTTGCTGAGTATGGGACTATTTCAGGTGCTGCGTTGAATTTTGCAAAATGTCGATATTTATTTATTGGTTCCCCATACGCCTGCCCAAGTCACTTTCTTGGTCTTCAAAAAAGCCACTCCATTCGTATTCTGGAGCTTGATTATACCTGTGGTGAATGGGTGAAACTTATTAGGGGATTTCGTGTGCTTGTGAACTTTTGAAAGAATTTTGAGGATTTATGCGCGTGACAAAGACGATGAGGAAGACGGCGACAAGGCGAGCCAGGGCCAGGTGGCACCCGCGGCGGCGGGACAAGAAAAAAAGAAAAAGAAGAAAAAGAAGAGAGGCGCGTGTGGAACTCGCAGAGGGCTGAGCGGAAGCTAGCCGAAGGACACGCCGGACCAGGGCGCTGTCCGTGGAGATTCTTGGCCGTGCTTGGCGAGGGCCTGGTGCTTGCCTGGTGGTGCAGACGTTGGAAGTGGCTCCGGCGAGGACACGCCGGACCAGGGCGCTGTCCGTGGAGCTCCTCCTACCTGTTCCTGGCGAGGCCTGGGAAGCCGAGGTACCTGCTTGGGGCTACCGGCACCGGGCGTGGCTTCTGCGGTGTCGGCGTCACCGGTTCCTGAACACCGTCGCCACCTGGGACGGCGCAAGGCCGTGATCAAACGGGAGGCCTTACGGAGGCCTTGTCTTCCTGCGGTGACCGCACGCGGGACGTGTCACCTGCGTGCCTGGGCTCGCCTTCGACGAGACTCGTCGCCGCACGTGGACTACCTTTCCCTCAAGCCGATGTCGTCTACAAGTCGTGAGACCTCGGTTTTTGTTTTGTAAACTAGACCGGACATTCCGCTATTAGGACGCTCAGATTAATTTGTGTGTGTTTATCTCTGTGCTTGTTCGTCATCGTCCCTGAATCCCTTGTCCTCATAAATGTCGTGTGAAAGTCAAATGTGCGTATTCTCTTGTCGTCCGTTTCGTTGAGCCACGCACTCGCAAACGTGACGAGCCACCACTCGGCCCTTACAATTTTCTGGCGTCTGCGACAGGACTAAGCTCTTCCGTACACCTTAGAGCCTCACGTTGCTTGTGTGTGGTGGACGGCAATGGACGAAAAGAGAACGCTCGTTGAGTTAGGGAAGGAGATGGGACTCAGTGGAGAGGCCCTGCAGGCATGGGTTAGCGCAGAAGAGAAGGATTTGAGGGATCAGCGAGCTAAAGAGCGGGAAGAAGCGAGGGTAGCGGCGCAGGAGGAACACGCGCGAGAATTGGCACGTATGGAGGCGGAACGGGCGCTCCTCGAAGAGCGAAGGCGTGTGTTAGAGGCAGAGCGGTCGAGTCCGAGAACCGTAGGTAGCGAGACAGGTGGTGGTCAGGGTTTTCGCAGTCCCCATAAGATGATTCCTCCCTATAACGAGGAGAGGGACGAACTAGATGCTTATATACAGAGATTTGAGATAGTGGCGTCTAGTCAAGGTTGGCCACAAGACAAGTGGGCCTTGTCTCTGAGTCTTTGTTTGACGGGCGAAGCATTAACGGCAGTAGGTCGAATGTCCGCGGAAGAAGCTACCGATTACGCCAAGCTGAAGCAGACCCTGCTGCAGCGGTTCCGCTAGACGGAAGAAGGGTACCGTGTAAAGTTTCGGGATGCGAAGCCTGAAAACGCCGAGACAGCAGGTCAGTTTGCCGGTCGTCTTCTAGGCTACTTTGACCATTGGCAAGAGTTAGCCAAGACACCGAGGACGTACTAAGCGCTGCGAGACAAGATCGTGTCTGAGCAGTTTCTACGTCGATGCGAGGAGAAGTTGGCGATCTTCCTAAAGGAAAGGGCATGTCATAACCTAGACACACTGGCAACGACGGCAGACCAGTACTTGGAAGCCCAAGGTATCAAGAATCTTGGGAAAGGCAAGGAAGCCAGAGAAGAGAAGTTAAAGCCGCCTGGTCATTATAAAGGAGCTGCGACGACAGAAGGCAAGGGGAAACCTCTCTGCTTTCTTTGCAGCAAGCCGGGACATAAAGCTTCCGACTGCTGGACCAGAACGAGGTCACCGAAGCCACCATGCAGGAAATGCAAGAATACAGGTCACAGCGCCGATATGTGTCCTACTGGCTCTGGCAGACATGGTGAAGCTTCATGCACACTTCTAAGACATGAGGTGCAGAGTGACCAGGACAAACTGAAGCCTCCGCAACAAAGTGCACGCAACAGTGATGACGTGCTTGACGTTGCTCAAAGCGGTACAACGTGCTGTGGAGCGCTGAAAAAGATGCCAACGGTCATTGGTTGTCTTGAGGGAACCTTAATGACGGTCTTGCGAGACACCGGCTGCAACACGGTTGTAGTGAAACGGTCCCTCGTTCCCGACTCCAAGCTGACTGGTAATAACCGCGTCATACGCCTACTCGACCGGTCTGAAAAGAGTTTGCCAGAGGCCGAAGTGTTTATTGATTCCCCCCGTTCTTCAGAGGAGTTGCGGTCGCCGTTTGCATGGAGAACCCTCTATACGAGGTCATCCTTGGCAACATCGAAGGTGCTGTCCCAATTGCGGATCATCATTCCAAGCAAGCAAGTTCATCGAAAGAGGAAGCCAAGGATGTAGAGACCAAGCGTAAAGCACGGAGCGAGGAAGTGACGGCCGCTGCAGGAAAGACGGGAGAACTGCAACAAAAGTTACCCGCACCGCAAGTTGACCCCTTAAACGTCAGCCCGGAGGAACTTCGGCAATTGCAGAGCATGGATCAGACACTCGACGCTTGTTTCCAAGCATTGGACAAAACAACAACATCCAAGAATAGAGCTACTGCCAAGTTCGTGCTGGTCCATGGCATCCTTTTCCGGCGTTATCGGACTGCGGAACGGCGTGACTTTGAGCAACTGGTAGTTCCGAAGAAGCTGCGCCCTACAGTAATGAAGATGGCGCACGAGGGACTGCTCGCTGGGCATCAGGGACAAAAGAGGACCATAGACCGTGTCCTTGAGGAGTTTTATTGGCCTGGTATACAAGCGAAAATTGTAAGGACCGAGTGGTGGCTCGTCAGGTTTGCGAGTGCGTGGCTCAACGAAACGGACGACAAGAGAATACGCACATTTGACTTTCACACAACATTTATGAGGACAAGGGATTCAGGGACGATGAAGAACAAGCACAGAGATAAACACACACAAATTAATCTGAGCGTCCTAATCGTGGAATGTCCGGTCTATTTTACAAAACAAAAACCGAGGTCTCACGACTTGTAGACGACGTCGGCTTGAGGGAAAGGTAGTCCACGTGCGGCGACGAGTCTCGTCGAAGGCGAGCCCAGGCACGCAGGTGACACGTCCCGCGTGCGGTCACCGCAGGAAGACATGGCCTCCGTAAGGCCTCCCGTTTGATCATGGCCTTGCGCCGTCCCAGGTGGCGACGGTGTTCAGGAACCGGTGACGCCGACACCGCAGGAGCCACGCCCGGTGCCGGTAGCCCCAAGAAGGTACCTCGGCTTCCCAGGCCTCGCCAGGAACAGGTAGGAGGAGCTCCACGGACAGCGCCCTGGTCCGGCGTGTCCTTGCCGGAGCCACTTCCAACGTCTGCACCACCAGGCAAGCACCAGGCCCTCGCCAAGCACGGCCAAGAATCTCCACGGACAGCGCCCTGGTCCGGCGTGTCCTTCGGCTAGCTTCCGCTCAGCCCTCTGCGAGTTCCACACGCGCCTCTCTTCTTTCTCTTCTTTTTCTTTTTTTCTTGTCCCGCCGCCGCGGGTGCCACCTGGCCCTGGCTCGCCTTGTCGCCGTCTTCCTCATCGTCTTTGTCACGCGCATAAATCCTCAAAATTCTTTCAAAAGTACACAAACACACGAAATCCCCTAATAAGTTTCGCCCATTCACTACAATTATCCCCCCACTCAAGAAAGTTGTTCGGTACAACAACTTGTCCAGTCATATAGTCCAACAAGGCAATAATGCTATTTACATGAAGTCGCACAGGTTTCTCAGTACCGCGACGTCACCCTGTGTTGTTCCAAACGGCATGTGACGGTGATAACTCACACGCGGCTGAGGTAATCAGCGCCTATGTTGTCAGTCCCTTTTATGTATTCGACTGTAAAGTCGTTCTCGGTCAGTAAGAGGCTCCAGCGGAGCACTCGGCTATTCATATGTCTGGCAGAATTAATGCAAGCGAGAGGCTGGTGGTGAGTCTGCAGCACAAAGGGCTTCCCAAAAAGATAAACATGCAACTTTTGAATGGCCCGTACAAGCGCCAGTGCTTCCCTCTCAACAGTTGAGTACCGCGCTTCGCGTGGTAGCAGTTTACGGCTGGCGTAGGTCACTGGGTGTAGCACACCGTCATGTCGTTGCATTAAAACAGCTCCAATGCTGGACGAACAGGCGTCTGTTCTCAGTATAAAAGGCTTTTGCCAATCTGGAGCGCGTAACACTGGACTGGAGGAGAGGAGGTGTCGCAGCGTTTCAAAAAGCTTGCTGGTGCGATTCATCCCAGGTAACCCTGTTCGGCGCCCTCTTCCTGGTAAGTTCAGTCAATGGGCCTGTCACGTCGGCGTAATTGGGCACAAAGTCTCTGTAGTAACCCGTTAGGCCTAGAAACGACCGCACTTCCTTCTTCGTTTGTGGTCTCTTCGCGGCCTGGATCTTGTCTAATGTCTCTATCTGGGGTCGAAGGAGATTATGGCCGACAATGTGACCTAGGAATTTAACTGATTTGAAGCCAACCTCACTTTTGGAGGGTTTAATGGTCAACAGCGCAGCTCTCACATGCTGTAGGAACTGCGTAAGCGTTGCGATGTGTTCGTCCCAAGTTTGTGTGGCGACTAGCACGTCATCAAAGTAATGGTATATGTTAGGTATTCCTTCGACCACTCGTCTCATGAGCCGAGTGAACACTGCAGGTGCGGTCTTGATTCCGAAATGCATGAACCTAAACTGGTACAGGCCTGAAGATGACTGGAACGCTGTGAAAGGCTTCGACTGCTCATTCATCGGCACCTGCCAATAGCCCTTCGTGAAATCAAACTTGGAAAATACTGGCTTTGGCCCAGTTTCGCAAACATCATATCCACTCGTGGTATGGGCTCATTATCCATAACTACAACACGATTGAGCTGCCGAAAATCAATACACAGCCGCATAGTGCCGTCCTTCTTCTTTACCACAACTATGGGTGCTTGGTACGGTGAGTCAGAAGGTTCAATGATGCCTTGCCTCAGCATATCCTGTACTTCTTTCTCGACCGCTTCCTGAATGGCAAAAGATATGGGATACGGGCGCACATTCACTGGTGTTTCTGTTGTGAGCCGTAATTTACATTCAACGACGTTCGTTTTGCCTGGCATGTCAGAGAATACATCTTGATATTCTTCTAAAAGTTCGTCTATCTGCTCTTTCTGCTGGCTACTCAAATCGCTCGCTACGGCAACATTTTTGTAGGTTTCTCCCGGATGCAATGCCACAAAGGGTATGTTGTGTTCGTCCGGAAGGTCTGTCTGTACGGTAACTGCGGCGTACTGCTGGTGATCCGGTTCGATTTCTCTTTCCTCATATCGTTTGAGGAGGTTAACGTGGAATAAGCTCCTTCGCGACCCGAGGTCAACTAGGCAGTCGCAGTCGTTGCGCTTCTCGACGACTGTGAAGGGCCCTTTCCACGTAAGGATCAGTTTATTCCTGTCTGATGGAAGGAGCAGCAACACTTTATCGCCTGCAGACAGTTGTCGAGGTCTTGTCTTTCTGTCGTAATATTTTTTTGCGACGCCTTTGCCTTCTGGAGCTCTTCGTGAGCTATCTGGCAAGTGTTTTGCAACCTCTCTTGTAGGTCAAGTACATATCCGTACGTGGTCTTGATTTCAGCATCGACGTTTTCGCCTGTCCACAATTCCTTAAGGATGGACATCGGGCCACGCACGAATCGTCCGTAAAGGAGATCAAATGGCGGAAAGCCAATGCTCGCTTGCGGGACCTCGCGATAAGCGAACAGTAGTGGAGCCAAGTACCGGTCCCATTGTTTAGGGCACTCCTGACACATTTGCCGAATCATCTGCTTGAGGGTGCCATTGAATTTTTCCACAAGCCCATTCGCCATGGGATGATACGGCGTTGTGGGGAGTTGCCGAAATGACATTAATCGTCCCAGTTCTTGCATCAGACGAGATGTAAATGACTTGCTACGGTCACTCACGATTTCCCGTGGGACCCCAACACGAGCGAACATTTCTAGTAGCGCTTCTGCTACTCGCTCCGTTTCAATGCTCGGCAAGGCTACCACATCTGGGTAGCGCGTGGCAAAGTCTATCATTGTTAAGACGTATCTGTTTCCGTTTTTAGAAGCTGGGGACAGTGGACCGATGATATCAATCGCAACTCGGTGAAATGGAGTTCCGATTATGGGCATATCCCCCCAAAGGCACACGACCCACGAGGTGCTTGGGTACTGTGCGTTGACATATGTCACAATACCCACTACAGCCTCAGTGTGGGTTTCAGTACTCGAAGATGTAAAACGTCACGTCCGTGAAGCACAAGAGTACGGTTTACCGCTCTTAGAAAGAAGATACTTAGCACAGACTGTGTTTTGCGGCCGTGCTTGGTACATATCTCATGTCGTACAGCCCCCATTACGAATAACTAAGTCGTTGCAATCCCTCCATGGCTCATTTTTCTGGTCAGGTGGAACGGAGCTGGTTTGCCGAGCAGCGCTTGGGCAACCACGCAACTGCGGTGGATTCGCATTCCCATCCGTGTCTGTTCACTGCCGGCTGCTTGCCCTGTGATTCTTGCTTAGCCTGTTACACGGTGACCAGCGTCCCGCGCGCGATCTCGCCTGCTATTTCTTTGGCACTAAGATACGCTATTTGCCACCGGAAGCACGACTTAATTCCGCACCACATGCTCTTGGCGTACCTGCATTTTACTCCATGGCTGTAGCATTTTATCGCCACTCGCAACAGGTTTGTCCTGACCTAGACATTCTAGAAAACCGTGTTGTCGATACAACGGCGGCCCTGCTGCTCCCTCTGGTTTTTCCAGCCCGTCTAGCACGATCGAGACGTGTCTCGTGGAGCGCGATAACGGCATCCTTTTTGCCTGGCCATCTCCGTGACTTCATGTGGCGTCTAAGATGGAGAGTGTTCCCAACACGGGACAGGCTAGAGAGGTGGGGCATGGTCCCATATTCCACTTGCCCTAACTGTCCGCTACAGGAGTCTAACCAGCACGTGCTGCAGCAATGTGTCATTGCAAAAGTATTTTGGAAAGCTGTTAACAGTGGTTTCCGTGGCCTTTGTATTAACCGCTTTGTCACATCTGGTCGCAGCTCGCGTAGTCGCTTTGCACGCCTTCTAATTGCCGCGCGGGCTTTTTTGTTTATGGCGTAACAGGTGTGAGGCTGTGGCAGCAGGTCATCGTCGTCGTGCTCTCTTTCCGATTCTGGAACGTTTATACTCCGAACTCCTATCGTTTCTGTCGGAGGAATTGTTCGTCCTTGGGGAGGAGGAATTTCTGCGGCAGTGCTCGTGCCGCTTCGTGTCGATAGTAGATGTACGTGTGCAGCTAGTTTTCCATCTGGCCTGGTTCTTGTAGCCACATCATCAGACAGTGACTCATCAGTGCATATAATCTAGATGTGTTTAATATTTCTGTGCGTGCGTGCGGGTGTGTGTGTGTGAGTGTGTGTCTATGTCCCCGTACGTGTGTAGGTTCTTGTATATGTGCACTTCGTGCTAACACTGTAAATTATGTAAATTACACGCGCCATTACATCAGTTGAACATATTTCCTAACATTTTCACCAAGCCTTGTATATTCTATGTATACATCGTCCTGTACTTTGCGTATATTGTGATAAGTACGTGTATGTATGTTAGTGCTTATTAGCATATGTTACCGACACCCTAGGACATGGACACTTTCGTTAAACGGTGTCATGTAGATTGTACTTAGTCATTTGTGTATGTTACTGTCCTTGTCATATAGGCACTGTTCCCGTGTGCTCGCAGCGTCCCAAGATTGAATAAATTTTTCCTAAACACAGTATCCCAAGAAAGACTATGGTCTTTAATAAATATTTTGCACGAAAGGTTGCCTGACATCAGCTCAGTGCCAAGTGTGGTGGTGGTGCTCGTCGAACGTTCATTGTGGTTGAAGTTTTGTCTTTCTGCTATATAGCAATTTAATATACATTGCTGATGCATTCTTAAGACTCAGAAAGCATCAGGAAGGCGTTGCTCATCCCCGCGGTAATAGGCAAATGAATGCTGGTTACCCCTTGTTTTCATGAAAGTGAAGCCAGTGTTTTACTTTGAGTATATTGTCGGCAACAAATGTTGAGGTCACTGAGACTCGCTCAAGAAATATATTTTCCGCTTAGGGCACACTCAGACTCCGCCTCACAACAGTTTTCCTTGGCCGCGCTCAGTCGGACTCGGACTGACCAATATGTTTCTATAATTGGACATGCTGCGCAAATTTTTGTGAGACGAAGTTGAAACACCGAAGGAGACCGTAAGAGGCTCCGGCATCCTGTCGGGCTTTGTTGAGAGCATCCTGTTCCTATTGTGACTCTGCGCCCTACAAACCACGTCGAGCTCTTCTTTTGCCGAGGCCGGTTGGACATGTACAAAAATATGAAGTGATGAACGCGTGCAAGTGAGGGCTGGAATAGAAGAAAAAGAAGCAAAAAAGTATCGATCCGCTGATTCCTTCGCAGATCGCAACTTTTCTTTATATTTTTCTTGTGAAAAACCGTCGTGCGGACACGTCTCTCTCATCGTAAGACTCAAGGGGACCTTCTACCCGACAGCGTCGAGCTGCGGACAGCGAGGACTGAGACCGGATCGTTTGTGATCGGCGTGGACCCCAGACCTCGATATCTGATTGTTTGGATCGCCTTTAGACCAAGCGCTCAGCTCGACGAGCACAGAATACGAAGCTTCTAAGCAAGCGTGGTCTCTGCTGACGAATTCTGCTCTGGACGAGGCCAATCTGACAGGTATTCATGACTGTCTATCGGCTAGAAACAGCCAGCTCTGAAAGATTAACAATGTGCTCGATCATCACCTCACTGACGATGAGCTTGCAGCAGAGTATCTAACTACGTCGGAGTATATAGGGCAATGCATGAGAATGCTTGCAGAGATTCGCTCCAAAATCACAGTTTTGGGACGCATGGATATTACAGCGGGGACTGTTCTCCAGAACGCAACCCCAACAGTTACTGACCCCAACTGGCCCTGAACTACCGAACCTTGAATTGCCAACATTGAAAGGCAACATTCACGAGAATTTAGCTTTCCGGGAGCAGTTCAAGCAGACTGCTCATATTAACAACGCCTCATCGACGACGACGAAGTTTTTCTACTTACGGCATTACATGGCGGGAGAAGTGGCAGCGGTGATTTCTATGTTCCCCACTTCCGAAGCCTGCTACACAGACGCCGTCGACCTACTCAAACAACGGTTCGGAGGTCGCAAAAGAATAGTGCAACACAATCTGTCAGTGCTTTGCAGTCTCCTTTATATAAATACAGGAAGCGACGTCCAAGGCCTCAGGTAACTTTATGATGCAGTGCAGCTAAACCTTCTATGTCTGAGTGCACTAAATGTACCAACGGTACCTTTCTCTGCGATGTTTATTGACATTCTACAACAGTATTTGCCATACGAAGTTGGTTTGTCACATACACGTACAAAGCGAAGCCATTTAGGACAACATTGGTCGGACAGGAATGCTTCAGAATCGGCACTGGCAGCTTCTACATCGGAGTCCGCGTTACAAGAGCTGATCATATTCATACGCACTGAATTGGAAAGGCGGGAGCAGTGTGAGCCAATCTGACCACGTCTTTTCGCTGACCACACTCGGCCAACTCGAGGCAGTAGCACCGCTTCTGTACTGCACGTCGCATCGTTCAGTTGAAGCAAGTGTTTTTCATGTCAATCAAAGGAGCGTGCAACACAGGCCTGCGGCCCCAGACAGGTTGTCTAGGTTTGGCTACATTGCGCCAATTTGGCTACTTTTCTAGGCCGGCGGCGGCAAAAAAAAATATCTTGGATACTTGGCTATTTTTGGTTAGTTTGTTGTTGCCTCTATTTGAACAAAATTATCAATATATCTTGACGTTGCAGACCCTAATGTTCGATAATGCAATGTAATATATTGCGACCGAGGCTTGCGTCCAGCTCACGAAATGGAATGTGGCGCTTGCTTTCCACAATACAAACGGCTTTTGGAGACGTCGCTGAGCCTCGGAGGAAGCCTGTTGCGAGCGGCCTGTTTTGCAGTTCACTGTTACGGGAAGTGCAGAGGACAATCCAAGCGCTCAGCATCCAGAACGCTCTGCATTTATCAAGATTAGCAACTGGTCATCCGACGAACTCTGTGTTATTTCTGTGAAGAAGATGTGCCTCCATCCAGCAGCATCGCCAACGATTGGCTCTCTCGGCTCGGTTTCTGATCGCTGCTGTCCTGCTGGACTGTGCCTCTCGCTGCGTCGTCGCTGCCAAGCGTATCGTCGCTGAACTGCTAATAAACCTCTTCACAATTGGTGGAGGTGCGGGGTAAACCTCTTCACATTTCTTATAATTAAATACGAGTTTTACGTTGGAGTATTCACTGATCGGACATCGTCATTACGCGAGAAACCACATCGACTAGGACTACAATTCATGCTTTTATCTCAGAAACTGTGATTTTCAGCACATTCATGCAGCACTCATTTTTATTGTCGCCACAAGGCTGGCATTTGTAATCTTTTAGGAAAACTTACCCACGGTGCGTGAAGATAGTGTCATTTCCGCAACTGCTCTATAAACCTCAACATTCAGCACGAAGTTATTGCTAAGTCAGTGATTGATGCTTCAAACTCATCTTTTATGATTTGGAAAAGTTCTCGCTGTAGTTGCTTACATTTCCACCCAAAAGCTCTCGCATTTATTCATGTAACCCTTTCGCTACCGTTGACGTGTATAGTCAAAAGATTTTGTAACAAAATAGCCGATAAAGACCATACCAGTCATGAACAAAAATTGGTCCCACAAGAAACCAATGAAGACTATACTCGCCATCTTAATGCTAGATGGACACTTTTGTCCATGTTTGGGCATTTGTGTCTCACCTTTTATTTTATTGGCATTTTTATTATATTACCTTACGGGGAAGCCACGTTCAAGTTATCTTTTTTTTACGGGAATAGTGAGATCAAAAATCCTATATAATTGATTGAATGGTACCCTTTAATTCATAATGGAAGGTCTAATAGTTGAGCCAAAATTTTTTTTGGTTATTTTCGCACGTTTTAACGCTATAGCGTTAAAGAGCTCGTTTCGCAGAAATTCCGGCGTCGGCGTCGGCATCGTTGGTTGTGAGCGAAAAATCATCATCTTGTCCGTGACCGAAAAATCGAGAAAGATGCAAATAAAATAAATAATAAAAATTTTCGGGTCCGAGTGAGGATCCAACCCGGGTCGTCTGCGTGGCAAGCAGGTGTTCTACCATACAGCCATGCCTCTGCTTGAAAATACTGTGAAAATACCTTCCTCTGCTTGGAAATGCAGTGAAAATAACTTCCATGCTTCGCAAACGCAAGCGTCCTTTATATAGGCGTCACAATATAGCATGTAATATCTCAGGAATATTGCGTGGTACAAGCGTACATTGCCATCGGGCGTCAGAATATGTGACTATCATAACGATTCCATAGTTTAAATCCAGCCACCCATTACAAACGGCACACACCTTACTGCGCATATTCCCTTAACACCACGTAGTGGGGGCATAGCAAGTTCGAAAACATTTCCCACATTTGCCGCGCATAATTTCTCCTGGTTTAAACCATACTACCCATTACATAGTATGCAAAAGTGATTGAAGTACGCAGTAGGGACGGGATATCGCTATCGCGTTCAACTCTTAAAGGCGAAGCTTAAGGGTCCCCCAATTTTTTTCTTTTTTTTTGTTATGGTAGCCTAAGAGTTAAATAAAATGTGGCTGTTGTTTTCAGGCATACTTGGCTGCATTTGGCTACTTTTGCAGCCCTTGGCTGAAGTTGACTACGTTTGGGCTAGTTTTTCCATTTTCGTGGCTATTTTCGGTCTTTTCGATCGGGCAACCCTGCCGCCAATTTCGATCTTCTCGATAAGAAAAAGATGCTAAGTGAACATGACCTCTGCTATAGGAACTGTGCACACGTAAGGCCCCCCGGTCGCGCGCTGCCTCCAGAGCCAAAGCGGCCACGGCAGCACATTTGGCGGGATATGGGAGCACATGAAGCAAGCGGTGGCGAGCCACTGTGCCGTGCTTTGGTGCTTCGCTTGAGGCGTTTTCGTTCCTGTTTGCTTTCAAAAGACGGTAAATTGTGAGGAGCCGTGAGAGAACCGTAGTGTTAGCGCGTGCTTTTTTTCGCCAGACTTCGTGCACCCCTCAGGCGAACGTGGTCACGGAATTCTTGGCGAAAGCGATAACGGCGCGGACGAGCCCGTTGAGCGAAACTGCAAGATTGTAGCGCGGGCCGCTTCGCTCCCTAAACCATCAAATCTAATCACCCTCGGGCTGCAGAAAGCTGGCAACAAACTCAGCGGCAGCTTTAAACAGACGACAGCAGCGATTGCACTGCAACGGCCGCTGCAGTAGTGCTATCGGGGAGCGATGCCTCAGCCATGCTATTCTTATCGACCAACACTCGCGGCTGGCTGATCGCATTGCTAGCGCGGACAGACCGTCACTCTGACCACTGGCCAAGTGCGAAAATCACGAGAAGCATTGGCATCGGAAAAGGCGTCGTTCCGCGATGGCTCCCCTGTGCGAGCGGCTGAGAACATCGTTCCAAATCTGCGCTTGTTGCCGCTAGAAGTGCTTTCATGAGTTACGTCTGCACGGAGCCTATAGATGTACAGGCGTGAGCAAAAGTGTGCAGACCACGGGATCGCGTAGCCGAATGCATCGACGCGCCATCTAGCGACGTGACGCCTGCTGCGGTGCGCGTGCGCGTCCCATCGTATCAGTTGGCCTCTCATGTCGCTCTGTCTGACGCTGTTACGGCGCTCGCTGCCAAAACGACAACTGGGTGTCGCTTTGTTTGCTCCACAGAATCTGTGCTGTTCCTTTACGTAGCGGCTGCGACGGCGCCGGTTCAAGCGCCAGGCTCGTGTCGTTTTTACACCAGTTGATTAGCCGAACTAAGCATAGCTAGCACCGCATAGGCTGAAGCCAAGCACATAAAATTAAGTTTTCTCAGCCCAGCTAGCCTTTGTCGCGTTAACCCAAGTTAAACTAAATGAGCCTAGTTAAGCCAAAGTAAGTATAGCCGAAACTAATCATACTTGAGCACGGTATCACCTAATGAACTCAGGCGTAAGTAGGTTTAATTAAGCCTATAGTCCAGCTTGCTGTCTTTATTTTACGCGAAGTTAAGCTTAGATGAGCCTTGATGAGTCGAGGTAAGTATAGCCAAATCTAATTAAGCATAATTAATCATACTATCTCTTAATTTAGCCGAGCGAAATTAGCCTAAATAAGGCAAACCTAACCGTGGCCAATTAATCCAAGCCGACTTTCTCATGAGCCCAGAGAAGCCAAGCCCAAGGAGATACTAATTACTCCTTATCGACTCCAAACTAATTAAGCTCATTCACGCCTAATTAGTGTTAGTTAAGGCGAACACTAATTATGCTTGTTTAATTAGCCTGGGATCCAATCAAAACCACTCTGGATACTGGAGTTTCACGTGACATAATTACGCTAATTACGCATAAATAAGCTAATTAGGCAGGGTCAAGGTAAGTATAGATAAATCTGATTAAATGTGGTTGATCATGGTATCATCAAACTAATCGTATCGTAATTAGGTCTAATTAAGCAATATCTCATTAAACCCAATTAAAGTAATTAAAGTCGAATTTCTCATGAGCTCAGAGAACCCGAGCTCAGAAAATGTACTAATTACTCCTGACCGAGTCGACTCTCGTAAGCTAAATTAGATGTAATTAGCGTTAACACTAATTATAATTATTAGTGATTAATGTGTGTGACATCGAAGCCTACCCGAGGTACTCTATCTTGTGTGCTTGGCTTCATCAGGTCATGCGATGCTAGCTATGCTTACTTCGGCTAATCAACCGGTGTAGAAAACGACGCGAGCCCGGCGCTTGAACCGGCCACGTCGCAGCCGCTGCGTAAATGAACGGCACAGATTCCAATGCAGATTCTATGGAGCAAGGAAAGCGACACACAGTTGCCGTTTTGGCTACGAGCGCGGTAACCGCGTCAGACAGAGCGGCATGAGAGGCCAATTGATAGGACGGGACGCGCATGCACCAATGCATGCGCCCCGCAGCACGCTCCATGTCGCTAATGGCGCGTCGATGCATTCGGCCACGCGATCCCGTGGTCTGCACACTTTTGCTCACGCCTGTACGTCCCAAGGTCACCTGTAATGGTCTTGCAACGTAATAGTTGCGTGCTCAGCTTGTCATGGAAGATATGCATCGAGTATGTGTAGCCCTAATCAGATAAGAGAAGGGGCTACAGCGAAAAATTCGTTATTAGCACATTCGGGACATCTCACCCAGTGCAGCTACATAAGAATTCCGGAAATGACTGCTCAGAGACGGACAGACGAGTACACTTGCCAACTTTTTCGAGCCTTTGTCGTTAACAGTAACAGGTCGACACATGAGATGGATTCTCGAAGGAGGAAGTCAGAGATAATTCATCGCAGAAAATCTCGCTGGAAAAATGCAACTGCTGGGAGTGGGAGAAACTCGAGTTGAATTAAACAAGTCTGGCGGCGCATCCCATGTTGCGAAACTAGGAAAGGTTGAAGAAATGCCAGTACGTAGCCAGCATTGCTACGACTTCCTCATCGTTCAGGCAAGTGTCGTCCCAGTTTTAAGTCACGACATTCTTTCGCCTCATGTAGAAGTTTAGTCTCGAAGGCGAATTCATTGCTGACGAAAATAACTTTCTCGGCGCGTAGACAGAGACCGCCATCAGCATCTCGATTGGAGCGGACTACCTTTGGAAAATTATGTAAAAAGGGGCACGGAAATTGCAGGGTTGGTGACAATCAGCATGACGTTTGGATGGACACTGCGCGGGCCCTACAAATGAAAGTGCCCCTCTTGACTGTGGCCTAACCCTGTGGTCTGTATTCTGCAAGTCGAAATTATCAGCGACAATCACACAATCTGACAGATTCCCCACTTGTTCCGGACACTTGAAGCAGGGGGCGTCCCAGATTCTGGCGAATCAGGCTTAAATACTTTAGATGAGTAGAGGTTTGGGCCAGTTGGTGATGCATACCTGGTAAAAAATTAAGCGCCATATACGGTACAACAAAAGGAGGGACACACAGGACGAAGCGCTTCGTCCTGTGTGTCTCTCCTTTGTTATCTCGTATATTGCGCTTAATTTTTACCACGCTTAAATACTTTACTGCGCGCTTCCAAGGAAAGACTGACAAGAGAAATGGCAGACGCAGGATCACTTGAAGGAAGATCAGAAACAGGTATTTGGAAACAATCATGATGTCGCGCTCGATAAAAGTCAATCGATAAAAATTAAGGCAGCTTCGCAGTAGGGGTGCCAAGCCTGAAGGAAGTGCAGAGCTGGGCACCCTTCTTTGTTTCTCTTGAGTTTTCTCTTTCTTTTCTCCTCTAGTTCTTTGTTTTTGTATTTTCCAGCTTTTCCTGCTTTTTTTCTCGTTATTTCCGTTTTCTTCCTATTTCTTTCTCTTTCCTTCTCTCTCCTTCTATTTCTCGCTTGCTTCCTCTTTCAATTTTTATACGCGGTTTGTGTTGTGTTTCTCTAGCCATATTAGTAATGTCTGTACTTAATATCATCATCATGGAGCTCGAAGAACAACAGGAAGAAGACTTTTCCTTGGCGCGAGCACGCCCTCAATATTGTACAATTCGTTATGCGATATGTTGTTTTTTTGCCTGCGTTATTCCAAGTGATGACGACAGCATACGATCACAGCATACAATAGCATACGACAGCCCGGCGATGCACTTTAGGAGGCCGGGCTGATGAATTCTTGCGTCAAGGTGAATTCTTGCCTGAGAATGCTACTGTCGTTCGGGCACTCTATTATTCACCACACCAAAAGTCACAGTTTCGCCACTAGGGCGAAGCAATGAATGCGATAGCAACATATTAGAATGTCACACCAAGAACAACAAGGAGCTCGATACTTGCAGCGCGCTGATGCATGACAAAGAAGGACGCCCGAAAAGAACGCATAGGTATACACAGGACACGCATTAACAACTCGCACAGTAGCTACGTGTTTCTGGTTGAGCAACGCGCTGCAAGTGTTCACAATGTAGAAGCCGACGCTGTTTGATATTTCTTTTCTTTTAAACTGCGGCACGTGGAAAGACCCCTCTGCGGCTGCTGCCACGCGCTGGCGTCTGACACAAAGTGTGCCCGGTGTTCTTTTTTTTAGGGGCGAAGCTCCTTAGGGTTTGGGTCTGTCCCTTCTCTGTAGTATGTAGTAGTAGTAGGTAGCCACGTATAGTGGAATGTACCCACTACACGTGATAAAAATGACGATGACGCCTGATGACCATGAAGAATAAGTGCGTTCCAGTATAGTGGAATGTACCCACTACACGTGAAAAGGATGACGATGACGCTGATGACCATGAAGCAGAAGCGCGTTCCAGACCACACATTCTCTTTCTGCCATGGATGAAAACGATACTGAAACCGCTCTCCCTGCATTTCACCGACCATAAAGCCGGCCGTTATAATGAAGGGGGAACGGATGCCACGGCTTATGTAAACGGTAACCACGACCAACAAAGAAACGAAAACAAAACGGAAAATGACGGCTCACGAATAAAATATAAATTTCTTGTATATATACACACACAGTGTTTGTCACGTCTTTGATGATGTACTGGACGAATTTCATGGAAGATTCACGGCTTACCAGATTACCTCCGGAGCTTCACCCACTCATCATCATTCACTTCGTGGATATGGCGTGATTTTTTTCCTTCTACATCTTGAGTGGGTACAGAAGGGCGCCAGTTGTCCGTGCGCGTCTCAAGGGCAGTTTTCAATTTCAAAAGAACATGTAGGGGCGCTTCGTGATAGAAAACATGCTCAAGCTCTTCCGTGACCTGCGTAGCGTGAGCGGTGAATGGTGCATATAAATATCTCGCCGTTATAACGCCCGCAGAAGCATGGCGCGTGGCTGTGTTCTTTAGCGCAGCGGCCTGCAGAGCGAGGGATCGCTGGTTTGAATCCCCGGTAAGGTGCTTTGGAATTCTTTCTACTAATTTATTTTTTCTTTGTGCTTTTTTATATATATAAATACATATAAATATCCGGGACATGACGATGACGGAAAAATCAGCCTAGAGTGTCCATATAAGTACTATGGCAAGAAAAATTCTAAGAGAAGAATCTGACTGGGAAGCTGGAAGTTGTGCTGCACGCTCAGTCACCCGCTCAAGGCATACAATCCCTCAACTACTGCCTTGATAAAGGGGTGAACATCAAGCCGCAGCGGAGCATCATGCGAGCTCTCCATTTACATAATTATTCCCGACTCATCATTGAGAGTCGAAGTTCATTTCACTTGGTGCGCCTTGCTAGTTCATTTGCTTTCTTTGAATAACTGGCCTGCCAGGCGACGCTCGCTTGTCATTGCGACAAACATATCCAGTTTGACATATTACTGGCAGGTGTTCTTTGAACTATCAGAAGCGCCAAGAAACAATAAAAACAAAACTAGCGGCAAATATCACAGGGCCTCTTTATGCAATACGAAAGAGAGTAGCAAGCGCTCGGGATTCGAGTTCGGATACCCGTCCTTATATTGTTTTTGAACACGACAGCATATATGCGCACAGAAAAAAAAGCAAGATCAAAGAAAGAGTGCTGCAGAGAGCACTCTTTCCTGTCGACATGCCTTGTTAAAAGACCTGCGCGAAGACTATCATTTATCTTTGCTAGGACTGAACGCAAGGAAAAACGAAATCGCATGCACTTTGGACGTACGCTACAATTCCCTTTTGCGAAAGTTGAACCTGTCACACTGAACAATAATCAGACATCTTTATCACTAGTGCATCACCGCTAGCACAAAACAAAATGAACCGAGCTTCTATTTGTTTGATTTGCTTTTCGTTGAGCGTCATTTTTCGTCTAGGTAGAACATACATATTCTCTCCTGCTATAGAAAATACATTCAGGAGCCTTGCCACTCTGTGATGGCGGATGACCAGCGAAGCTCTGTTGGCACTCGAGACAAAGGCGGCACAGCATTTCCAACTAAGGACGGAACTGATATACTGCCTTGATTGGCATTTGTTGGAGTAGCCTTGGCGTGTCTTTTCACCTTTTTTCAGCTCCCTGAGCGGAACCTTAAAAGGCGCCTTGTGCGATCACCGAATCGCATGTACGGCATCAAATTTCCGGAAATTTGCAATTTTTCTGAGGGGTAGAGTTGTCCCTGCTGGCTTTACATTTTTTTCCCGCCGAGAACTTTTATTACACCACAATAAGAGTCAACAAAGCGTCCATAGAAAGGGTTCTCTTCTTAGATATCCCTAATGAAAATATCTCCGCCATAGGAATGGTGGATTCCACCACACATCACTATGGTGTGTTATGGTGTTGGAATATGGTGGAATATAGTGTATGCTGGTGCGTAATGGATGCTGGAGAATAACGGTCAGCGATGCGGCTTTGGGGCGTCTGAACCAGTGTGCCTTGCTGCCAGCATAAATAATTGTATAGCAGGTCATGTAAAAAATATTAGTAAAAAAAAGCCACGTGAAGAAAAAAAAAACAATTCGGTGCTAGGGACCCATCGAGCCACCTTCGGATCGCGATCAGAGTACGTTACTACTATGCCACCCCTGGCATATGTTTACGTTATTGTAAAATGACTTGTCCAGATTCGAAGACACCGTTTAACCAGCTTTGTATGACATATACTTGACAAAGAGGCGATCTTCACCTCCTACTTAAATTCGCATATTTATTGAACACAAGGACCTGCTGCCAGCAACGAATGGTTCTCGATCACGGCAACAGCGCTAACATTGTAATGTAAACATTCGCGGCTGTTTTACTGCACGAAAAAGTGAGCCGGGTACTCACACCGCATGAATAAAAAAGTGTGCTAGAAAGCGTAGTAATCGGCGTTGGCTTCTCTGGACTGTAAACATATTTTTCTGCACGTTCGAGAGAAAGATCAGAAATGACAGTGATTTCACATACTGTCACGTGTACTTCTTTCATGCTACCATCATACACCATGCTTCCATCATGCCACCGTCATCCAGCTTGTTCACCAAGCGTTCCACCAAAACATGTTTGCATCACCACCATCAGCCAGCATTTTCCACTGTCACCATCAGTGGCTCGCCACCACCAAAAGAAGCTCGCCACGCCACCGCCACCACCACCATCTGCCACTATTTTTTCCACTATCGCCATCTTCAGCCATTATGACCACCACAGCTCCAGCTCTTCGACTATTATTTCCACCGCATCCACTATTATTTACATCACATCCACTATTGTTTCCACATTATCGAGCCACGGTTCCAGCATCAACAAACCCATTATTTTCAATAGACATGTTTTGTACCGCGGGTGCAGGTCATTCACATGGTTGAGATATATTCACATGGTTCAGAATTTTCTCGCTACGGGACTGTCCACACATAATTACTGGAAATGGAAAACGAAATTGGTCG
Organism: Rhipicephalus appendiculatus; assembly: GCA_030522465.1. Taxonomy (NCBI): domain Eukaryota; kingdom Metazoa; phylum Arthropoda; class Arachnida; order Ixodida; family Ixodidae; genus Rhipicephalus; species Rhipicephalus appendiculatus. The sequence continues at coordinate 57,060 of JALIZH010021886.1, read as the reverse complement.
AACTCGCAACGCTTCACTCATATCAAAAACAGATGCGGTAGAGACCACTACTCGCCTGCGGCTTCGAATGACTTCGACCGCCAGAATGACTGGGATCTGCCAATTTTTTTTCCTTTCGTGCTGAGGGTCACTCATGGTTCAATCATTCAAGAGTTGCCTTCCCGTTTCATCTGTGCAGCTTCCATGATAACGCCGGTGCGGTCGTCCCTGCGTTGCATGACAACGGAGGTCTCTTGAAATTCTAGCTGGCAGCCGCATGTGCGGCAATCGATGACTAAAAATCTATCGTTTTTCTTTCTCGCGTTGTTGGCGCTCTTTCGAACTAGATTATTGAGACACAAGGAAGAGGAATCCTATAGACGACGCATTGCACGCAATCCACATAACGGTATCGGGGCTCTACCGCGCGCGCCTCCTGAGGCGTCACGACGGGACTACTCTTTGAGAGTGATGCCAGCTTGTGCGGTGCCGAAAACACGACACGAACGTCCGCCTGCTGTCAAATTTTATTAAGTTGCTGGGAAAACTGGTGATTAAAAGGAACAACCGCGACTTTGTCACGCCATTCTCTGTTCTCTTCACCCCCAACAGCTGAAATAAAGTTGCCCTTTCTAGCTTTGCGAATCCAGTCGGCAACCGAGACCAACAGCGTCTCCGAATAGCCCGCCGACCTGATGCGGGACACTGGAGTTTTGAAGCGATCATTCCGATGGTGTGGTGGCACGCCTTGTCTAGAGCAATCTAGAAGCACATACGAGTAATAGACATTTAACCAGTTTTCTGTGTCTGAATGTGTAAGGTGCCAGAGGCTGGTGTGCGCGATGCTAGAGCCACCCAGACAAGTGATCAGTGGAAAAAAAACTGCTTATATTCTTGTGTTTTCATAATAAATCTCAGTTGAGAGTGAGCGCCTACCGTTTGTCTGCCCTCGTTCGCTTTGTCCGTTTTGTGCATCACCCCTTTGGTATCAATAACCACCAGTTATGGGCGCATGGATTCTATGATAGCTTTGCTACCTTATTCCTAGTGTAAAATTTTCTTTGTTAAGTACTTTAGACGCACAAAAAAAGAAATGCATTTCACACCACAATAGTTACAACATGGTTAATGCATATAAGTATCGGGCACCAACCTCAACCTAATGATGAACGATATATTGTGTTTCTGTAGCATTCTAACCCCCCTAGATGTCGTCGATCGGTTAGAAATTGACGTCATCGAACCTCATCAAAATTACAGTGTGCGTTTTCTGCTGTTTATTATAGTCAGCCGCTGAACGGAATCACTAGGCATAGGCGTAAGGCTCAAACGCTCTTTGCTTGGTGTTAACGACGGCGATTTAAATTGGGGTTGAATAAATGATGCACTTATAATTATTGTACGATTTGCAATGACACTCAACAAATAAAAAGCTAACGTATTCAAAAAATCTGCGTCTGAATTAGAGCCCTGCGAAGTGAGGAAATTTCAACACAACAATAACTGCAACCGCACTCAGTCGTTGATAGTGCAAATGTGATATGCGGCTCAAAAGCATCGGCTGTACAGGGCGTTGTTTTAGCCAATGCAGATTATTTATGAGTATGCTACGATAATATCGCACTTGCGGTATTAGCAGAAGTTAATGACGATGTGGAAATACCTTGCCGTTGCTGAAGTAATTTAAAACTCACATGGTCTCTTATCAATTCACCTGAGATGACTCCAAAGCAAAAGCCATCTTGTTTTTCTTCTCACTCGATATGCTGATCCCGCTCCGCCACCCTTCGAACGCTTGCTGCGCCAAACGTGGTGCTGCACTTCCTCCAATTTCGGACACACCTCACGTGGTTTTGTACTACCTCCATCGTCGGCCCACCTTTTATTAAGTCTGAAGTCATGTGATGACGTCGTCAGAAGACGTGACATCACGACGACAATTAATTTTTGCAATCTGTGACGTCCTGATGACGTCATATGGTGGAGCGTCATCGGATGGACGTGCAGTGTCATCTGATGGACTCTGCAAGGCCCAATTCCGTAGCTGGCCTCGGCAGTGTTTTGCTCGAGGGTGGCTGTCGTGCACACCAGTGGGGTGGAGCCAGCGCCCAGCCTTTCCTAGGAACTTCGACCCTTTTCGGAAGTGGAGAGCCTCGGCATCACAACGAAGGACTGCCAATGGAGAGACGATGAACACGTGCGGCAAAAATTCATTCATTCATTGAGCTTCATTCAAGGGCACCGCGAGGCAATCCTTCCTAGGATTCCTGTCGACATGGCGTTAGCGAGTAACGAGACAGCCGCACGAAGACCCTCAATTTCCCTGCCAACTAGCGGAGAACTACCAACGGCTTCAACCACTAACGAACCAACGCATCAGTGGAAGTATCGCCGAGAATTGTCTCAATGATTTGAGCGCTGGCGAGGAGAGTGGTTGTGCGTTTTGAGATCGCACCACTACGCCATTCCGGCAGCACCAAGCGACTTCCGCGATATCGACCTAGTGTGTCTACGTGACCACTTTCGGCAACGACAAATCGGGAAGGGTGGCCGAATATTCCAAGTTCTTCCGAGGCACGAAGGACGCAACCACGGCTGCACGATGCGCCTGCCTGGGTGAACTAAAGAACACTGACCTGTTAAACGTTCACCCGTTAGAGGCAAGAGGTCAATGAGCTACGCTGATTTGGCGGACAGTGTCCTAAAGATAATCACTTTCGTCCGAATCGTTGCGATGTCTCTGGCCGACAGCTGCTTTCCCCCGATGGGGGAGGTGAGGTGATTGGGACACCTGCCTAATGTTTCTGTGAGCGGAATTATGACCAGGGTCGTACTACCCCTTTTGCTGCACCGGACGGCGCGGCTAACAAGGACGAGAGAAAGAGATAGAAAAAAGCGGCTGGCTCGAGGGACTCGGCGGCCAACCAGAGACAAGAAACTTTCCAACAACAAAGGACGAAAGATCCTCTTTACCTCACTAACCCAGTTGGAAATGTGCAAAAACTTCTTGTATCATTTAGAAACCTCAGCGTCATCGAATTACAGGTAATGAACCTTTCACAACAACCACAAAGGCACATGCATTTTGAGATATACGATTTAAGTGTAAGGCCTCGGATGCCTCATAAAACGCGAAAATTGATCGCCGGCGTCCAGCGGCTTCGGAGACAGGACGAGTGATCCCAAAAAAAATGCCCCCCACCTCCCCGAAGGGAATCGTGAGGAAATGCGAATGCATTTCGCGCGCGCTTCACTCCATTTATATATACGTGCGAGCGAGCGGACGGGAGTGTGGGGTGCAGGGAGGAGAGAGAGCGAACGGTGAGAGGAGCGGCGAAGCACTGCATCTACCCTCTGCTACACTCTCCACACACGCGGGAGCTCCGCCGAGCTTCCGCGATGCGAGCGCGCTCACACACCAGAGCGCGCTCCTCCTCTCCACTCACTCCCCGCTACTCCGCCCGCACCACCTGCTCCAGTTGCTAGGGGCGAGGATAAGCGCGCGCCCGCAGCTGTTGCTATGGGAGAGGGAGTGAGAGCGGAGAGATAAAAAATTACACCATCTTCCGCTAAAGAGAACCATGTGTAGATGTGAAGCAGCGGGCGCTAACGCTTACACCGGCGGCGGCGTTGACGCTGGCGCTCATCGCAGCGTTGCGCAGGAGAGAAAACTGGGGATGCGTAAAGCACGCAGCGATGGAGCGGTGTTTCCTACTGGAACATGCCAATCGCTGCTAATGTGCAATGAGAGACAGAAGACTCCGACTGGACACAGAGACTCGCAGTCCGCTTTTAGTTAACGCGCACGCTGCGAATTTTTATTGTTCAACAATGCACAGGAGAAATCTCCCACCGGCACCACCTTGGAGGTCAAGATCCATTGCCATATATACGGGGTGGCCAGTGAACGGTTGTGCAGCGCGAGCAGTCGGTTTTTTCAACCAAGAAACTCGCTAGCAGACGCTGCCTGTGTCGGCGTCGCGAGGCGAGAGAGGGGGGTAGCGTATGAGAGGAGAGAGAGGGGGGCGCGCATGCGCAGTGGGAGTGTGGACGCTGCGGGCAGAGATGCCTAGAGAAGAGAGGGGGGGAGCGTAGGAGAGGAGAGAGAGGTGGGACGCGCATGCGCAATGGGAACGTGGACGCCGCGGGCAGGGATGCCTAGAGGAGAGAGGGGGGGGAGCGTAGCAGGGGGAGAGAGGAGGGGAGGCGCATGCGCAGTGAGGGTGTGGTTGCCGCGGGGAGAGATGCCTAGAGGAGGGAGAGAGGAGGTTTTTTATTTTTGTTTTTTTAAGGGTTTGCGCATGCGCAGTAAGGGGGGTCACGCCGCACACCACCACCACCGGATTAAGCTTCGCCATAAGATGCTTCACATCTAACACCTGCCGGCGCTTACCTCCTCAACCTATCCTCCTCCTCCTCCTCCGCGGACAACGCTGGACAACTCCGGATGCCTGACATAGCCCGACTATGAAATGCATTCGCATTTAAAATCACCATCATGTTCACTGCCACTAGCGCCCATGGGAGATTTCAGACGTCAGAGATCACGATGTTCCTACGGCTGCCGGCCCCGATGCGTATCCCGATGTCATTGCAGTCTTTGCGGGTATTAATAGTGCCGCGCCTGCAAAATGTAGATCAAAGAATCCGTGGAGACGAGCTACGTCGCCCGGTAGCTATAGTTTGTCGCAGTAGATTTGCTCTATCCAGAGGCCCTCAATGAAATGTTCTTTGAGGATGTTGTCGTGCCGGCAAGGGAGCGCGTTCACAACATCTAGTGTTTCAACGGTGTTCACATAATAGCTGCGTGCGGTGGTTCTGCTCAGGCACGTCCTGTCAGCCGAAGCTCTCATTCAATGTCTGTGGCATGTTCGTAATTGTGTTGTCCTGTGGATGCCACTCACCACTAAGCCGCCCTGTCCGTCGGCGCCACACATCGGTACAGGGACGCTCGGTGTCTGAAAGGGCACCGTTTCCATGGGGTGTACTTCCAGTCAGTAGCCTCTGAGCTTGTGTAGTTCCAGTTTTGTATACTCGTAGGACTCTCCGTTGCTCATGAAAGATGACGCCGCTGAGCTTCCGCTATCCGTAGCTCCACCCGACATGCTATTTCGTTGCAAGAGCGCGAGCCGGGTCTGCATACAAATTATAACCGCTTGGTATCTCCGCACGCCGGCTTACTTCTTGGCGAAGTCACCGTCGCTAACATGCGGCTTGATGAGCGCATCTTGCTTCTCCAGTTCTTTGGCGATGGCCCCCAATTCATCTGTTACTGTCGCGATGCGGTCCTCTTTGTCTGCCTACTACTCATCACTGGTCTTCAGCTTAGCTCTTTGTACGGAGACGCTCCATCTTTGCTCGGTTCAGTTGTATCGGGTTGTCGTTGAACTTCTTCTAACCGCTGAAAATCTCGGGTTTCCGAACCACAAATTTTTATAAAAAGGTTCGTTGTCTATAATTTGACGCCGCTGAGGTTCCTAAATGGCACAAGAATTTTATCTTACATATTTGTATAGTAACATATTTGCTCTCTGCTCGGCGTCTCTGCTCGGTCGCCGAGTTCCCCCAACGGGCCACTTGCTCCCTGTCGTTGTTGTTTGCTGCGCCTCCGTTCCAGCAATTGGGAAGTACGAACCTTAAAATAATCCCGTTCACAGAAGCATTACGCAGGCGTCTAAATCACCGCACGCCCACCGTGGGGGCAGTGCAGCTGTTGGCCAGACATACCGCAACGATTCGGAGGAAATGAATTTTCCATTACAGCACTTATTGAAAAAAAGAAAAAGATCCCCCTGGCTTTGTGACACATTCCTACTTCTTCATTTAAACTGCCGACAAGTTGATAAAGAAGAAGCCAATTAACAAGGTATTTCCTAAGCTTTTTTTCGTTTTTTTAAAGGGAATATATATCGTTTCCAGAAGTGGTTCCTCTGCGAGCAGGATACTTGCGCTACTGTCATGGTATATTTTTTTTGATAAACAGCATGTTGTCCAATGACACGTCGTAGGTAGTACACGAATAATGATACGTTACAGCCCCTTGACTTTTGCACTCGCGAACCTTACTGAAAACACTCTAACATACGCCTTCCGTATGCACTGTTATTAGGCGAAAATTTTGGAACATCAATGAAACGGCAACAATTACAAAATTTACCTGACATGCACAAAAATGACATGCACAAAACGTGCACATGCACAAAACATGCACAAAAAGTGACAGCGTTCTAAAAGTTCTGGCCATCGTGGAATACTACCTATAGAAAAGAATAGTACTTGTGCGAAAAGCCCTTTCTGAAAGAGCGTCGTCCCGTTAATGAAAACAGCCCAAGTAATACCGGTATTATATTTCAGTTTCATTCATTTAGCAGCCTTCTTGTGGAAGGGTATACGTAAGCGAAATCTGGCGCCGGCTATTCTACAGAAATGCGGCCCTAGAAAGTGAGCCGGTCACATGCGTATTTGTACGTGCCGTTTTCCGATAACTAATGCTCTCTGCATTGTGGTATTGTGGGCGATCAGCAATTTCCAATACGGCAAACTGACATTATATCAAGGTCACTTGGCTTTTCACGCTGTCACGTTACATTGTTGCGTGGATATGAACGCGTGACCGTCGTGTCTGCCTGCAGCAACTGCAGTGTTGCACTGCTGAGCACGTGGATGAATGTCCAATTCGCGGTATGGAGGAATGAAAAATGTAGGAAGCAGAAATTCCCAATCTGAAATAAATAAATAAATAAATAAATAAATAAATAAAGGTCGAAGCACCAAGTGTAGAACTTGTTACCAGACTTCGTCTCATTGAGAGTCGTGTAATAAAATTGCGTGTTTGTGAACATTGAATCAAACGGCAATGTGATAATTTTGGCGTGTCTAGGCGTCATTTATTCTTTTTAGAACAGAAGTACACTAGCAATGTGCACCTTAAGAAACCTGCGTATGTGCGAAGCAAATAAGGAACAAAGCAAATATGAGAGGTACGCAGATGCTTGCTTGAATCCAGCTGCGGAAGATGTCACTAACGCAGAATAATAGTCCCGAGAACAGGCTTCCTAGAAAAACCAAAGGGAATCAAACAGCAGTACACTTAAACATCGCTGTCTATTGAAGAGTCCATATCAGTTTAGCTGGCGTTGACTTGAAGCGCACTCGTCAAGGACTCGCCGGCCAATGAGTCCTTAGCGAGTTCTTAGCGATTAGGGGCCTACGAAAACTATTTACCGATCAAGTTTCGCGCTAGTGCCAGCAAAATGACGCCACTTTTTTCCCGGATATTACGTCACATTCACTGTATTTTTTCTTCCCACCGAAGAGTTCCCTCCCCAGGCAGATGGCGCTAAGCCCCATGAGCAGCTGATGTGCTACCATTTTGTGAACATATGGACTTCTATGGGAGTTTCGCTACAAGTCACATTTACATTGCATGCACAGCCAGTACGCACAAGGTAGAGATCGTAAATAAGTTTATTATTTTTTAAGAGCGGAGCTGGTTCAGCTCGCCAAAGGCCAATGTGGCGTTCATAAAAAATCGTAATCATAATTAACCGCCTCTACCTAATATGGCATATCGCGTAGCCTCGCAACGCGTTAGAGGAAGGAAAGTATGTGGACAGAAAAAGCAGAAACACATGAAACGTAAAAAAATTTCCTCGTGAGGCGGGACTAAACCCGCGTACGCACGGTCTCAAGGCAGCCGTCGTAACCACTCGGGTATTTAGGCACTCGAGCAGAGCAAGCATTTATGGGAACCATGTGATTGTGTTCCTATGGTCGTGAGAACAATAAAATGAGAGAGAGAGAGAAAAAATGGAAGAAAAACCGCCAGGCCTGCGCTGAGCGCGCAGCACAGTCACAGCGAAAGCTGAAAGAGTGGACTTTCAAGAGCCTTTTAAATGCGGAGAATTTCTTAGCGAACTGCAGGCACTTTGGCCATTTCTATCTATCTATCTATCTATCTATCTATCTATCTATCTATCTATCTATCTATCTATCTATCTATCTATCTATCTATCTATCTTGCCGCCTACGTCTGGGCGCTCTCATGGTCGTCTCTGTGACTTGACGCACACCGAAATTTACATGGCAGAGCGTTATTATATTGCGGACACGACGGACAGGTGATAACGTGAATTGTGTGAGACACTTGTCACGCACGTCATCAAGCCCTTTTCTTGAGTAACGTGTGGCACATACCCGCATACGACGGCCCAAGAAATGCGGGTACGCGCCACAGGTGATTGACAGTTTTTGTCAAACCGGGAACGGCGATATCAGACTATCAAAAAGCTTTACGCGATAGCGCTAAGGAGCTTGTATGGCAGGCGGGGCAGGTGTCGGAAGCATTGTCAGTGAGGAAAAAATTGGAAGAACGGAAAGATCGAAAAAAATTACACCATCTCCCGCTAAAGGGAACCATGTGTAGATGCGAAGCAGCGGGCGCTAACGCTTACACTGGCGGCGGCGTTGACGCTGGCGCTCATCGCGGCGTTGCGCAGGAAGAAATCTGGGGAGGCGCAATCACGCAGTGATGGACCGGTGTTTCCTACTGGAACATGCCAATCGCTGCTAATGGGCAATGAGAGACAGAAGACTCTGATTGGACACAGAGACCCGCAGTCCGCTTTTAGTTAACGCGCACGCTGCGAATATTTATCGTTCGACAACGCACAGGAGAAATCTCCCACCGGCACAACCTTGCAGTTGAAGATCCAGTGCCTATATGTACGGGGTGGCCAGTGAACGGTGGTGAAGCGCGAGCAGTCGGTTTAAGATGCGAAGCGGCTCTTTGACTAGCCTGTGTAACGCTGTCCCTCCGTGCGTCCGTACGAACGCGCCGCAACGCGCTCCCCTCGCCGCAGGTGTTGGAGCGGTGCCAAGTAGGTCACGCCGCAGCTGCGTGTTGACGTCACGCTCCCCTCGCAGTGCGCGCTGACGTCACTCTCTCACTCTCTATGATAGGAGAGAGGGGGGAGGGGACGCGCATGCGCAATGGGTGTGTAAACGCCGCGGGAGGGATGCCTAGAGGAGAGAGAGGGGGGAGCGAAGGAGAGGAGGTGGGTGGAGAGGGTTTGCGCATGCGCAGTCAAGGTGGTCACGCCGCACACCACCACCACCGGATTGAGCTTCGCCATAAGATACTTCACATCTAAAAGTGGTAAGGGCTGGAATCTAACCGAGGCATTCTGCGTCGTAAAGCATTCTACAACAAAGCTGCGCCAGTGCTTCAAACTGTTTATGAAAAAAGACCCTATAATGTCCTGATATCGCGGCAGCGCAAACCATGCTTTCAGTGTTCACTGTCGGCTTTTGTATATGTAAGGAACATTAAATATTAACTCCATTGACTTAACCCTTGCCCAACCCGGAGGAATATTACGGATACCGTTTCTGACTATATGAACATCATCGCACAATAACGTGCACTTAATTTCGATAATACTTATATTTGTGCTATAACTTGAGTACAGACGTCACGTCGTACCATCGGATACCTTTAGGCGTCACTGAAGTCGGCGCGCCTGAGAACCTCCCAATCGATTCCATAGCCGAGGGGGGTGGGTGGGGAGGGTCCTTTGAGCCTCTTCCACTTTCAAATTGTTGCTTCATCAAATATTCGTACTTCTTCAATATTTAAGGCCTTCAGCAAGTAGTTCCTCCCCCATTGAAAAAAAATTCCTCGCTACGGGCCTGCCCGCGACATACACATACCTGCTCAAAATGCAATAAGTCGGTCCAACTCGCAACGCTTGATGCTAAGCAGTAAAAAATGCTATCTAGGGCACTATTTGCCTACTGCTTCGCATGACAAATGAGTGACAAATTTGTCGTGACATCAGTACTCACGTTAGAGCACAGATATGGAGTGACAAATGAGTGGGATCTGTTGTATTTTTTTTAAACACTCTTGAGGCAACTACTACAAGCGCAATTACATCGTACCAACTACGCCACAAATCATAATTTTTGTGTAGTAGGGAAGCGTCCACTCTGTCCTTAGTCGTCATTCTTCGGAGGAGCGTGGTAACCGGTACGCATTTGTAAGGCGTTATATGATCTTTCTTGATGCTGTGGCTGACGACGATGAAGAATAATGCCTGAGGCTTTTGCAATGGTCTGGAACATTCGACGACCCACTGGTTACGCAATTCGCATTGCATGATGCCTAGTTGTTAGTGTACTCATCTAAAACACTCTATTAACATGTAAACGCGATATCTTACCCGACATGAAGTCCGCATAGGGTCAGTTTGCAACAGAGTTTCAGGCACCGGCGTAGCTGAGTGGTAGAATATTGGGCTGCCAAGCTTAGCACCCGGGTTCGAATCTAGTTCTATGCTCGGCATTTTTATTTATTTATTTTTTTTATTCCGCGCGATAGTGGTTACGGACACCAGCGGCTAAGGAGGGGAACGCCACGAGTACCGCTGTTTTTTTCTCGGTCTTTGCACCCCTTGTCCGTAGCTGCGTCCTTTTAGATGCGAAGCATCTTATGCTCGGGGCTATGTCCGTCCCGCGTCCCGCGTCCCCCGTCCCCCGTCCCGCGTCCCGCGTCCGGCCACTTTTATGAAGTAGGGAAGTACCCATTATGCGAACCAGAACACTGTAGTAATATGAAGGCCGTCAACCACTACTACAGTCATCAGAGTCATGGCCGGGGGGCACAGAGAGGCTGCTTAGCAATGGCTAGGCAGGTGGTGTCTGTCGCCCAGGTTGACCCCATTCCTTGAGTCATGGTCGAGAGCACAGAGAGGCTGCTTAGCAATGGCTAGGCAGGTGGTGTCTGTCGCCCAGGTTGACCCCATTCCTTAATCTTGCTTGCATGTGTTTGGAGGGGGCTTAGTCCTTCCCGCGTCCCACACCACCACAGCGCATGCGCGTCCCCTCCCCCCTTTCTCTCCTCTAGGAATCCTCTACTCTACGGAGCGGCCCCCCACACCCCCCCCCCCCCCCAGCGCGTCCCCTCTCCTACGCTCACGCCCTTCCTCTACTCTACGCATCATCTACTCTACGGAGCGGCTCCGGCGTCCCACAGCGCATGCGCGTCCTCTCCCCCCTCTCTCCTCTAGGAATCCTCTACTCCACGGAGCGGCTCCCGCGTCCCACAGCGCATGCACGTCCCCTCTCTCTCTTCTCCTACGGTCCCCCCGTCCTCTCCTCTAGGAATCCTGTACGGAGCGGCGCGCACGACAGCTGGTGTGACAATTGCATACTCCGCTGGGGGGCTCCACGGTAGTTCCGCGGTATGAAAATGACGGAGCGCGCGCGCCTCATTCTCTCTCCTGTGCAGCGCCGCGATAAGCGCCCGGACCGCTGCCGTGAAATGAGAGCGGCGACGTTCCTCCCGCTCAAGCGAATTATCTACCCGCTGCTTCGCATCCACACATGGTTCCCTTGAGCGGGAGATGGGAAATTTTTCTTTAATGAAAAAACATATTTTGCAATAGAGGTCGCCTACTGTCTGAGTTAGGCACGCAGTTCCACGGTTGATTATGACAACTGGTAGCGTTCCATGGCTGAGAAGGATTTTATTAATGGAGGAGGTGGAGGAGGAAGGAACGGAATGAAAGGCTGGGAGGTCAACCAGACGCGCGTGCGGTTTGCTACCCTGCATTGGGGGGGGAAGGGGTGAAGGGATCAAAGAAAATAATTATAGAAGGAAGAAAGCAACGTCAGAGCACATGTGCGTCTGTCCATTCCACGGTTACAAACGGTCGCTTAAACTGGTCGATAAAAAAAAACGTAGCAAGAAAAAAATCGGCCTCGGACCGATCTTTTTCGCGTGGCCCCCGCGGCGTGGTTTTCCGGCCGCTTACGTGGCGGAGCGAGTGAATTTCCTGTGAATTTTACCGCTTTCTCTCCCTTCGACACAATGTATGAACGTACCTTAAGGCTCATTTCTGCGCGTAGGTGCTGCAAAAGGCGCCACAAGATTTAGCCGTTATTTGTGTTTCAGTCCCGTGTGTCGTAAAAGCAGATGCGTGGTGGCAGTGACAACTGTTCGCGGAAAATCTTTTCCTTGTTCACTTTGTTTTGAACAGCGCTATCCGAGCGATCATCGGATCGGGATTGGAATTTGAGGCTATTTGCCCAGCGTTCCCTTGTTCCGCTCATATTATTTATGATACTAGACAATACACGGATACGCAAGAAGCATATAAAAAGTAAGGTTAGCACGCATTACAGGATAAATAGGTTACTTTTTTGGCCGAACGTTACTATTACTCTATATTCATGCAGTATTATTCTTCACTGTGACCGGCATTTTATTGACAGCGATACATTTCATTCGTGAAGAGCATTGGCAATGGTATGCTCCCGTGAGTATATCAGACGAGGCGACTTTTTTAATTGAAAGAAAGGCTTGAAACATAGATTTTATCTCTGGTTTTGCTGGTGTGGTGAAAATTTTATGGAGCCATTGGAAGAAATATCCCTTTCCAAACCAGAATGGCGATTTGCGTATCATGGAAATAAATACATGAAGTAGAATGAACCGAAGTGGCAATAGGCGCTCGATTTTGCGATATTTAAAGGCACACTGAAGAGCAAAACGATTTTTCGTGTATTAGTAAAGTACAATTTCACAATCCCGAAACCACCACTCTTACCACGACACGACGCTTCGTAAGCGAGAAAACGCACAAAAAAAATTGAAGGACACTTTGTAAATTCCAAAGAGTGTTCGGCGAACGCCTGTGCCCATTGAGACGGGGTCGGTCAGAATGGAACGCGATGCGCGCGCCTCCCTTCTTACATAATTGGACACGCTGGGCACAGCGACGCTACGCAAGCAAAGCACGAGCGCTGTAGAGTCCGATGCGAGGCATGACCGACGCGACCGGCGTCCATTGGCGCATCCCGGTGGCCACCTGGCACGGTGTCAGGGCACGGACGGACGGACGTGAGCATGATGATGATGATGAAAAAACGTTTTATTTGCGAAAAGGGGTGCTGGGCAAATGGGTGGGGTCCTCAGTCCAGGGCTCCACTGGCCTTTGCGGCTCGCTAGGCTTGGTCGAGCAGAGCCAGCTGGCTCTCGCGATCCTTGCTAGCAAGCCACGCCTCCCACTGCCTCGTTCGAAATGTTGTCCCCAAAAGGGGAGAAGTGATGTCGTGAGCATGATATATTAAAGGCTTTCGCCTTCAAAGAAAATGCGGGGTCCTACGTAGATATGACATTACAGTTCCCAGAGTGCATTTTGTCAATCAAAGCGAAGTAATTGTTTCTCTTTAGTGTCGCTTTAAGACAAATAAAATCTATAGTATATACTTTTCAATATGAACCATTGTCACATAACTTTCTACGAGTTAACGCGAAATTAAGCAGAAGTGCGATACTGTAGATTACATCAGCACATGGCACGGCGATCTCATCACAACAGTACCACAGCTTTGTGAGTGTAGCGGTGATTGGTTTACCAGAATTCCACATTTTCCAAGCTGGCTCCTCTCTAGGTTGCCTATTGACGTCACTGATAACCTTCATCACGAGACCATTTTATATAGATGGTAACACGTACGCCTCAACACAATAGTCTGAACCACGTCCTTGTGCGAACAAGTTCCATTTTAAATGCGAAGCATTTCTTAGCGAACTTCGGCGACTTTGAGCGTATCTATCTATCTATCTATCTATCTATCTATCTATCTATCTATCTATCTATCTATCTATCTATCTATCTATCTATCTATCTATCTATCTATCTAGCCGCCCACGACTTTGTGCTCTCCTGGCCGTATCGTTAATGGGATTTATACCAAATTTGGTACGGCATAACATGAGCGTATGACGAACATAAATAGCTGGTCATATTATGAAAATCATGACTAACTTGTCATGAAAAGTATGATTTACATGCCACGCTCATGGCGACCTCCCGGCCGCTTCGTTAGCTTGATATACACCAAATTTCGGATTGAGTGACGTGACTGTACGACGATCATAAATGGCAGGTGGTAATATGCAAAAAATGACGTGCATGTCATGAACAACATGACTTACATGCCACGCTCATGGCGCGTTCGCGACCGTTTCGTTTGCTTGATATACACCAAATTTGGTATTGAGTGACCTGACTGTATGACGAACATAAATGACAAGTGGCAATATGGAAATCATGACTTGTCATGTGCGACATGACTTGCATGCCACGCTCATGGCGTGCTCGCGCCATTTCATTAGCTTGATATGCACCAAATTTGGTATTGAGTGACATGACTGTATAACGAACATAAGGGGCAGGTGTTAACATGAAAATCTTGGCATGTACGTCATCTACAACGCCATTTACATGCCACGCTCATAGTGCGCTTGCGTCCAGTTCGCTAGCTTGATATACACCAAAATTGGTATTGCGCGACGTGACTGTATGACGAACATAACTGGCAAGTCCTAACATGTAAAACGTGACATGCAAATTATGTAAAGCATGATTTGCTCCTTTCTGGCTGCTTCGCATTACATCGATTCCCACAGTGCGTAGGATCTGCTGGCTTTTTATACCTGGTGATATCTTAATTTTATTTCACCAAGTAATTTTCTGCTGTCTTATACACTCCTCAAAATTTGTTATGATCGATTTTAGTTTAAAGTACCACTGCTAATCCATCCTATGATTTTAATGGTCTTGCCAGCTTCCATGTTTACGTGCGAGTGCCCACTAGTGTACAGCTATGCCAGTTTGATATGGAATGTATACTTTTGCCGTCCTACCTCCCAATGTGAACTCCAAGAAAATATTTTATGCCATTGCTCCCCGCACTGCCCTTGAATTACATCTCCACATGATTGCTTACCTGGAACCTTCAGCTGACAGGTTCGGACCAGAAGAAAGAATAAACACATCTGTCGACAACCTCTCGTTCCTCAGGAATAACCCTGATATATTAGGGCAGACGAACTGCACAAACAGCAAACTAGAGTGAGCCTGCCTAGATGAATAAAACAGGAACAGTTCATGACTGATCCGTCTTGACGAGCCATTCATATTGTTCGGAATACCTTATAAATAGAAGGTAGCACCCAGTTGATGTGTTATCCGCAAACGCCAGCCCCGCACACGACATCCCTTCGTGTAAGCAAGGCCGAAACTGCGGTCTTCGAAAGTCGAAACCTGTGGAATATTTTGCGCTCAGTGAGATATGAATGTTCACTTCTTGCTATGCTGGTGCCTTCTCCTAGGTATGCGAACTTTAAATTATGTTACATACTTATGCGACAGTGATAGGTGTCTGTTTCGTGGGGTTTGTTTCGAAAAGCTCAAATTCTCATTTCACCAACCCAGGTTAACATTATTTTCAGTTTAATTTCTGCATTTTCTATTTCAAACTGACACCGATAGCAAACAGAGCCGCTCAGACAGTTCAACATTAGCGGATTCGAATGATGTTTGATAGGACCAATAAAGTAGCGGCAGCCTCACATGAGAATGTTCGGGTGCTGAAGGAGTTCCACGACTTGATAGAAAGCGTATCACTCAAGGCGGGACATTTCATTTACCCCGCCTATGAAAGAGCGCTGACGAGTCAGCCTGCATGAAAGGGTGTTCCATCCTATGTGGTGTAGCGCTCAGTGCTGTAGCGAGGAATTCTTTTGGCTGTGGTGGGAGTAACGCGTTCTGCTGGATATACGGATGCAGTTTTGAGTCGTTTTATGGCAGGTGTAACGCTACATATTGGTCTATATAAATTTTGCAAAAGGGAAGACCAATGCCACCTATTTTGCCCCCTGGCTAAAACCCTGTTAATTCCTAGCGTAGGCGACTGCGAGACTAGAATTCTGCCTGCAAAATATGGCCTGATGGCCAAGGGCCGGTTGTTCAGCCGCATATTACTCACCCATTTTCGCACAGTCGGAGCTAGGTAGGTAAGATAAAGGGCAAAAAAAAAATCAAAACAAAAGAAAAATAAATTGAAATCTTTATACTCTGTGGCGCACCTTCAATAGATGGTATGTGGTTGAGGCAAATGGTGATAACGATTAATCAAACGAATACTAAAATCGAGTAATTCTCCCCGCCCTACATTTCACATATATTTCTATAGTGCTGGACAGTAGTAATCTTTTCCTTCCATTGCAGTCTATTTTTTTGTATAAGTGAACATCCAGCTAATGCAGACAGAGTGACCAGATAATTCATGATTTCGATTAAATTTGCTCTAGGAGCAGCTTTTAAACCCAGAACAATGTATTCAAAATTAGCCTGACACAAAAACCTTTTGTAATTAAAATTCTACAAATTGTCGCCGCAAAAAGCGTTGTACCAATTTGAACCACCGAACGAAAACACGGCGCTTTTTTTTCGTTACAACAGAGTAAAAGCTCGCTAATTCGAATTAGAAGTGGACTATAGAATTGTTCGAATTAACCGGAGATTGAATTAGCGGGAAGGCGCTAGAAAGAACAGAAATCGCGACGCACTGTGCGGAGAGAACCCAGAGAAGCCACCTCTGGACTCGTTCGCGCAAATTAGGCGATACTACACTTTTGTGGCGCATAATTTCGTAAATTAACTTCATGCTCTAACGTACGACAACGCGGCGGACCTGTATTTCACGTTTGACAGGGAATTCACTTAAAGAATGCAGAAACTTTCTAATTATATAGAAAAATAAAACATTTTATTGTCTCCCCTTTGTCTTTCGTTGTTGCAATGACTGCGAATGCATGACTAAATCTTTTTTTGCGTGCTTTTTCCGCGCCATTTGTTGCTCACTGCGTGGAAATACAGGCCACAAAAGTATTAAGCCTTGTGGAGAGTTACTAGAAAATCATCCCTGAGTATTAACGTATCATTTGAATTGGGGATAAAAAGTGTATGCGAGCGGACTATTAGAGAGGACCGACAGTTCGTCCGGCGAGGTGAAACTGTGGGGACTAACGGTTGCCCACTAAAGCGTCAATGTGAGGACTAAATGTTAGTCCATAGAGGTGAAACTGTGGACACTAACGGTTGCCTCATAAGGTGTACATATGACGACTAAATGTTAGTCCCTTGTGGTGATCTGTGGGGACTAAGTGTTAGACCCGGTGTCTTTAGTCCTTAAAGGGGATTAATTGTTGTGGCAGCCCCATTAGTCCCCAAAGGGACGGACCACATACCATTTAACACCATTTTGCCTTAGATTGTATGGCTGTGCCGTGACCAGGGCGTCAGATTGAATTAACTGTACTTTTACTATATTTATTGCAGTCAAAGGACATGTGAAGCGCAATGTTATGAATATTTTATTTCAGTTCCCTGTAGATGTATTTTTCCATAAAAAATCACAAATATGAGAAAGACCCGAAATTTCTGTTTTGAGGAATTTATTGATGTTAGCAAGTTAAATCGAAATATATGAAAACCGAGCACATATTCATATTCATACTGCCACACTGCTTTCTTACGTATTCACGCACTGGCGCATCGGATACTGCCTCCCATCGCTATAGAATGTCTGGGAGCATTCCAGATTATTTTAAAATTATTAGATAGGCTGGAGCACGCAAACGCGAACAGCCGAGTTTATTCTGGAAGAAATCGAGCCAGCAGCGACAACGCTGGAATGTTTGATGCCGGGCTTATAATTGCCTACGCACCTTCGCGGATAAGTTTCACAGCGAAAGCTGTTATGAGATCACAACAAGGGTCGTTTTTGCACCGTAGTTGTCCGCCGCCGACATCGCCGGTGCCCGTAACCACTATCGCGCGAAATAAGAAAAAAGCCAAATAGATAGAAAATACCTATGTCACAATAGGGATTGAACCCGGGCCCTATGCGTGGCAGCCCAGCGCTCTAAGCTATGCCTGTGCTTGAAACTGCGCTGAAAACTGACCCAATGCAGGCTTGATCTCGGGCAAAGAATCGGTTTAACATGTTTAATAAAGCGTTGAGAACAGTCAAATAACAACCAGGCGTCACACAATGCGAATTGCGTAATGAGTGGGTCGTTCAATGCTCCAACCCATTACAAAAGCCTCCGGCATAATTCTTCATCGTCGTCAGCCACAGCATAAACAAAGTGCACATAATGCGTTACAAGGATGTAACGTGTACTGGTCTTTTCCGAAGAATGACCAATAATGGCATGGTGGACGCTTCCCCACAACACAAAAATTATGATTGATGGCGTAGTGGGTACCATGCAAGTGTGCTTGTAGTAGTTGTCCCAATAGTGTTTATAAAAGGCTCTGGAAAGGCCGCTTTTCCAGCTTTCGCTGTGACTGTGCAGTGCGTTCCGCGCAGGCCTGGTGGTTTTTGCGATGCGGAGCATCTTATGAGCGATGCTTGATCCGGTGGCGTCCGCCCTCCACTGCGCATGCGCCAACTCTCCCCTTCTCCTCTCCTACGCTTCCCTCTCTCACCTCTAGGCATCCCTCCCGCGGCGTCAACACCCCCATTGCGCATGCGCGTCCCCTCCCCCCCTCACTCACCTCGCAACGCCGACGCAGGCAGCGTCCGCTAGCGAGTTTCTTGATTTAAAAAACCGACTGCTCGCGCTGCACAACCATTCACTGGCCACCCCGTATATATAGGCACTCGATCTTGACCTGCAAGGTAGTGCCGGTGGGAGATTTCTCCTGCGCGTTGTTGAACAATAAAAAATCGCGGCGTGCGCGTTAACCATAAGCGGACTGCGGGTCTCTGTGTCCAATCGGAGTCTTCTGTCTCTCATTGCCCATTAGCAGCGATTGACATGTTCCAGTAGGACACACCGGTCCATCACAGCGTTCTTTGCGTCTCCCCAGGTTTCTCTCCTGCGCAACGCCGTGGTGAGCGCCAGCGTCATCGCCGCCGCCAGTGTAAGCGTTACCGCCCGCTGCTTCGCATCTACACATGGTTCCCTTTAGCGGGAGATGGTGTAATTTTTTTCCATGACCGACGCTCCGTGCGCCAATATCAGTGTACGGCGTGCATTGCTTGCTGTAATTTGAGTTTCCGTTTAGCGGCCACAAGTCCGGCCAAATAAAGAACTTCATCTCTCGAAATGCCCACTGCTGCCTTCGTCTACGTCACGACCACGTGTTATCTGGTCGAGGTGCTGGTTCCATCATGTTCCAGTCGCCAAAGAGAAGCCGGGAGGCAAACCCACAACGTGAAGACACCGAAGACCTACAGCAGCAACGGTCTAGCCGCAGGCTGCAAGGTTTCCAACCGAAGTTCGGACCTCTCTACCTGACCATACAAGAGCCACGGCGAAGAAGACAACTGACACGACGACGGCCGCAGTGTCCCTCGCGGTAATCATGATGCAACCACCCAAAGAGGCGCCGACGTTTCAGGGATCGCCAAGTGAACACCCGAAACTTGGCTTGAGACGTTCGAAAGGGTCTCGACATTGAACAACTGGAACTGCGAGGACAAGCTGCGCCATGTCTATTAGGGGGAAGCTCCTTAGGGCATAGGCTAGTCCCACGTCGTTGTCGTCGTCGTAGCCACCCCTGTGCGATGGCGATGACGCTGCCATCACGGCACAGCACATGGATTGTACCACTATGCGTCAGAACGATGACGCTGATGACAATGAAGAATAAGCATCGTAGCCACCTCTAGTTCTCAGAATGATCACTGGATGGCGCTGCGGTACCATCTAGTGATCGGCCACATGCAACCCACAAGCATCCGAGGAACCTGCATCGATCTCGTCTTGGCAAACTTCCCACTACGACCCATCCAAGAACCCCTATCCCTCCACTTCACCGACCATAAAGCCGTTATAATGAAGGTGGAACGGAAGCCACGGCTTATGTAAATGGTAACCACCACGGCTCACGACCAACGAGAAAACACGGCTCCAGTACGAAAAGGGAAAAACACGGCTCACGAATAAATAAAATTTCTTAATATCTACCCTATTGCAAAAACCAGCGCGCCCAGCGTGATACCAGTAAGTTTTTTGGCGCTGGAACGCACTGGGAACACTGGTACACACTGGGATTCACTGGCAGTTCGGTGATCGCACTGGGACAGAGCTAGGTCGCACTGGTAGGGGCGTTGGCTTGGCCACTGTGATGCTGGCGCGCACTGGGAAGCGCTGGAAACACTGGAATTTTCACTGGAGTGTGCTGGTGCACACTGGAGCCTGCGCTGTTTCTTCCAGTTCGGCATGCAAGTTTCTGTAGTGTATGCAGCAGAATGTTTCGGTATCTTTGACTAGAGAATGTTTGATTCGATGGTACCAATGGATGCCACCCTAACAGGAAGGCCCGTAGCCAAAACTTTTTTTCGGGGGGGGGGGGGGGGGGCACTTGTTGAAAGCCTTGAAAAACACCGATATTTTCGTTTTAGGTGCGAAGCAGCTATTTCACTCACGTGTGTAACGCCGCACGTTACGTAAGTCCGTACGAATGCGCCGCAACGCGTTCCTCTCGCCTAGGTGTTGGAGCGTTGCTAAGTAGGTCACGCTCCCCTCGCACGCTTCCCTCGCAGGTGCGCACTGCCGTCACTCTCTCCCTCACCCACAGCATGCTCGCAGCAGCGCCCGCAGCTGCCGGCTGCTCCGCCGCTCGCAACAACTCTGACCCGCCTCCCTTGTCTTTGCGTTTCAAACAAACGTTTACTCGAGCAAACGCTACACCGAGTTTCGCTTCAAACCCTTCTTCCAGCACCCGCGTCGACGCCCGTTTCAACCGGGTCAACGCCGTCCGCACCGCTGCTGCTTCGCATCCTATCAGGGTTCCCTTCGGGCAGATGGTCCAAGTTTTTTGTTTGCCCGGTTAACGCCCCCCTTCCATCCGAATTTCGAGAAGAGGCCCGGGCCCCTAGCCCCCCCTGGCCAGGGGCCTGCTAACAGGTCCCAAATAATTTCACAACTGCGCAGTTTTACGACTTTCTGGGCATGCGCGGTACACGCTGCTATGCGTGCAAGCGTATTACTTTCCCTCTCTTTTCTTCTTCCCTCCTCCATTCTTTTCCTCCCCCCTTCCCCCTTGTAGGGTAGCAAACCGGGTGCAACCTGCTTAACCTCCCTGCCTTTCCTTCGCTTCTCTCTCTCTCTCTAGCTTGGCAGAGAAAGAGAATGATAAGCGCAAGACATTATGTGATATATGCGAAATCACCGTCATTTTTATTTTTCCCTTTGGAATGCAGAAAAAATTGCGTTAATAACACAAAGAAGCCAACTCTGTTTATTTTCCTTTTAACTTGCTTTTTTTTTTCTTATTCACGCAGATTCAATAACGGCGTTAATTCTTGCGGAGCACGTAGCAGCGATGAATGCACGTTTTGTGCATGCGCCACTCATATACCAGTCTGGCATCAGGGATGGGTTGTTGTAATGATTCCATTTTGCGGTATTTATAAGTCTGGAGGCGCCGGTCCTACCAGAAACAGCAAATTGTTACATCTCCGCACAGTTGGCGAGAAGCAATTGAGCTCTGCGTTCGCAACCTCACCCAACGGAGGCCAGAAAAACAGCCGCCGTTCGATATCACCACACCGGAAACGCATCTCTGGCACTGTTTGCCCTTCCACTTACTTCAGCGGAACTTAAGTTAACCATTGGAAAGGTTCCGAAGCTTGAATGCAGAAACTTCAACCATCGCAACTCAGCTGCGCCGAGAGCGGTCCTACCCAGCGAGGCTCCCAGCGAGCGTTAGGCCTAGTGTGCCGGCCGCGTCCGTCTACATGTTACCGGCGCTTCGCGCTTTGAGTACACGCAATTCTAAAGCGTAAGGATGACTGTAAAGTACAGTTGGGACATTCGTTAACCTAAATAAAACAATTTTTCCTTGTGTACGGTGTCCGCACATAGAGCGATGACCATCGAAGCGACGCGCTTTCAGCAACGCACACATGCTCCACAGTCGCGCACAGGCAGCATATGCGCGACTGTGGAGAGGAAAGTCGAGGGGAAGGAGCAGGACAGGGGTGTCTGTAAGGACAAGCACGGGGCCAAGGATGTCGATTGCGCCACTGGGGTGGTGTACGACGTACCGCTTTCGTGTGGGAAGCGTTATATTGGACAAACCAGACGTTGTCTAAATAACAGGTTATTGGATCACAAAGCTTCACTAAAGGGATAGCCTTGTTCTAACCTTTCGTTGCACTGTAGAGATTGCGGCTGCGCACCCTTGTTTGGTGATACGAAAGTGAAATCTAGGTTCAAGGATAGGGTTGCGCGTGAAATTGAAGAAGCCTATTTAATCGACAAAGCAGGTGATTCATGTGTCGCGAAACCCTCGGTCACGTTACTTGCCGCGGAGTTAGGCTATCTGGAAGCGTGTCATTGAGATAATCTTTGTCTTCTCATGGGTTCTTACACGTGTTCTTCTAACCTCCTATATATATATGTTTGTTGTTTCAATAAAGTTTCAGTTGATAGTTTGCGCTGTGTTTCGTGTACCTTTCGAAGTGTTTCGTTTTTCGCGCACCACCGTGCTAAGATGAGTTACCAACTCGCCCAGCAATGCGTACTTCTGAATCAAAACCTCCGGACTCATCCTGAAGCCAGACAAATGCCGCTTCGCGTAAGAGGAACTCTTGTTCTTGGGCCACGTGATAAGCAAGTCTGGAGTACGCCCCGACCCGCAGAAGACAGCCGCCATCGCTACATTCCCGCCACCCGCCGACAAGGCGGCCGTGCGCCGATTTCTCGGCCTGCGCGCCTATTACAGGCGGTTCGTCATAAACTTCGCCCGCATCGCCGAGCCGCTCACTAACCTTACCAGGACCTACGTCGAGTTCCAGTTGGAAACGCCGCAGGAGGAAGCATTTGAAGAACTAAAACGACGCCTGCAGACGCCTCGGCTACTTGCGCATTTTGACGAATACGCCGAAACAAAAGTACACACCGACGCAAGCAGTGCAGGACTCAGCGCCGTTCTTGTGCAGAGAACTCACGCGCTGGGAAGGCTCATCAATTATCCTAGCCGGTCGCTATCAAAGGCGGAAGCCAACTATTGTCCAGCAGAAAAGGAGTACCTTGCCGTCATCTGGGCAACATCAAAGTCTTGCCCCTACATTTACGGGAGGCCCTTCAAAGTTGTGAGCGACCACCACGCCTTGTGTTGGCTAGCTAACCTGAAAGACCCCTCGGGTCGCCTCGCAAGGTGAAGCCCGAGACTTCAAGAATTCGACATTACAGTCGTTTACAAGTCCGGAAGAAAACACTCCGACGCCGACTCCGCCCCCGTAGACCCACCACCGCAGGACGACCAGGATGATGACTGATTCTTGGGAACCATAAGTGGCGACGATTTAGCCGAAAGACAGCGAGCCGACCCGGAACTCAGGGGCCTTGTGGAATACCTCGAGGGCAAGACCGCCTCTGTTCGGAAGGTATTCAAGAGATGACTGGCGTCGTTCTTTCTGCAAAACGGAGTTCTATAGAAGAACCTCTCGCCCCTTCGAGCCAAACACCCTCTTGTGGTTGCTTCAGCAGTGAGACCACAAGTCCTCCAGGCCCTACACGACCACGCGACGGCTGGACACCTTTGTGTTTCGCGCACGCTCGCATAACTACAGGAAAAGTACTACAGGCCGCTCCTTGCCACCGACGTCGCTCTTTACGTCAGGACATGCCGAGACTGTCAGCGACGCAAGACACCGCCTCCAAGGCCAGCAAGCTTTCTTCAGCCGATCGAACCACCTCGCCGACTGTTCCAATAAATCGGGATGAACCTACTGGAGCCGTTCGCGACGTCGACTTGCGGCAACAAATTGATCATCGTAGCTACCGACTACCTCACTCGCTACGCCAATACAATGGCCCTGCCCAAAGGCACTGCCGCCGAGGTAGCCAAGTTCTTTGTCGAGAACATCGTCCTTCGTCATGGCGCCCCAGAGGTTCTCATCGCTGACGGAGGTATGGCCTTTACTCCGATTTAACTGAGGCGATCTTGGGATATAGCCAGACAAGCCACTGCCGCACCACCGCCTACCACCCACACACCATGGGCCCGTGCGCGGGGTTCTCAAACACACGTTATTTGCTTGTAGAATTTTGCACATGTGATCTTTGTACACCCAATATGTGCTTTTAATATATTGTTACGGGGAAAAAAGGCGTGGCAGATTATATTTACAAGGTGTATACAGAGACGCACTCGGAGCCAGGCACACAAGATGGAGACAAGTCCGCGCGAAATCAGGGAACGTCGTCTTCTTTCATACTGTCTCCGTCTTCATTTTCGATAGCGCTTCGTAGCATCACCCCCCGGCTGCGAAGACACCGACCCGGTGATTGATTGGTCTGAGTGATAACGCTTTAGTCGAGTGACGTGAACTATTTCAGACGATCGGGCTATGGTGGAGTCCAGAGGTTCGACTTCATATGTGACGTCAGTGACTTGGCACAGGACACGGTACGGACCAGAGTACGGAGAAATTAACTTCTCGCACAGGCCAACTCG
Source organism: Rhipicephalus appendiculatus (assembly GCA_030522465.1). NCBI lineage: Eukaryota > Metazoa > Arthropoda > Arachnida > Ixodida > Ixodidae > Rhipicephalus > Rhipicephalus appendiculatus. The sequence continues at coordinate 32,743 of JALIZH010021886.1, read as the reverse complement.
CCGTGACGGCGTCCAAAGAAGAACCATGTCACCAGGGTTGAAGTGCACATCGCGGTGGCGGGCGTCGTAGACGCGTCGTTACTTTTCTTGCGAAGCTTGAAGACGAAGGCGGGCAACCTTGCGTGCTTCTGCAGCTCTAGCGATGGCATTACAATCGCATTCTGATGTATCAAAAATGGGAACAAGTAGCGTGTCGAATGGCAGTGTGGGGTCTCGTCCGTGCAAGAGGAAGAATGGGGAAAAAATTCCCCATCTCCCGCTAAAGGGAACCATATGTGGATGCGAAGCAGCGGGGAGATAATTAGCTTGAGCGGGCGGAACGTCGCGGCTCTCATTTTGCGGCAGTGGTTCGGGCACTCATCGCAGCGCTGCACAGGAGAGAGAATGAGGCGCGCGCGCTCCGTCATTTTCATACCACGGAACTACCGTGGTGCCCCCCAGCGGAGTATGCAGCTGTCACACCACCTGTCGTGCGCGCCGCTCCGTAGAGGATTCCTAGTGGAAAGGACGGGGGGAGACCGTAGGAGAGGAGAGAGAGGGGGAGGGGACGTGCATGCGCTGTGGGGATGTGTGACACCGGAGCCGCTCCGTAGAGTAGAGGATTCCTAGAGGAGAGAGGGGGGAGAGGACGCGCATGCGCTGTTGGACGCGGGCGCCGCTCCGTAGAGTAGATGATTCCTAGAGTAGAGAAAGGGGTGAGTGTAGGATAGGATAGGGGGAGGGGATGCGCAAGCGCTGTGGGGGGGTGTCGGACGTGGGGGGCCCCTCCATAGAGTAGAGGAGAGAAAGGGGGGTGAGCGTAGGAGAGGAGAGAGAGGGGGGATAAGACGCGCGTGCGCTGTGGTGGTGTGCGACGCGGGAAAGAGGGACGAACTAAGCCCTCTCCAAACACATGCAAGCAAGATCAAGGAATGGGGTCAACCTTGGCGACAGACACCACCCGCCTAGCCATTGCTAAGCAGCCTCTCTGTGCTCTCGGCCATGACTCTGATGACTGTAGTAGTGGTTGACGGCCTTCAGGTTACCACAGTGTTTTGGTTCTCATAATGGGTGCTTCCCTACTTCATGAAAGTGGCCGGACGCGGGAGGGACGGACATAGCCCCGAGCATAAGATGCTTCGCATCTAAAAAAATTCCCCATCTCCCGCTGAATGGAACCATGTGTGGATGCGAAGCAGCGGGGAGATAATTAGCTTGAGCGGGAGGAACGTCGCCGCTCTCATTTCGCGGCAGCCGTCCGGGCGCTCATCGCGGCATTGCACAGGAGAGAGAATGAGGCGCGCGCGCTCCGTCATTTTTATACCGGCATATACCGTGGCACCCCCCAGCGGAGTATGCAGCTGTCACACCACCTGTCGTGCGCGCCGCTCCGTAGAGGATTCCTGGAGGAGAGAACGGGGGGACCGTAGGAGGGGGAGAGATAGGGGACGTGGATGCACTGTTGGGGTGTGGGACGCGGGAGCAGCTCCGTAGAGTAGAGGATTCCTAGAGGAGAGGACGCGGATGCGCTGTGGGGATGTGGGACGCCGGAGCCGCTCCGTAGAGTAGAGGATACCTAGAGGAGAGAGGGCGTGCATGCGCTGTGGGACGCCGGAGCCGCTCCGTTGAGTGGATGATTGCTAGAGTAAAGAAAGGGTGTGAGCGTAGCAGAGGATAGGGGGGGGGACGCGCATGCGCTGTGGGATGCTCCGTAGAGTAGAGGAGTCCTAGAGGAGAGAAAGGGGGTGACCGTAGGAGAGAGAGGGGCAGGGGACGTGCATGCGCTGTGGTGGTGTGGGACGGACTAAGCCCCCTCCAAACACATGCAAGCAAGATCAAGGAATGGGGTCAACCTGGGCGACAGACACCACCTGCCTAGCGATTGCTAAGCAGCCTCTCTGTGCTCTCGGCCATGACTCAAGGAATGGGGTCAACCTGGGCTACAGACACCACCTGCCTAGCCATTGCTAAGCAGCCTCTCTGTGCTCTCGGCCATGATTCTCATGACTGTGATTGGGTTGACGGCCTTCGTATTACTACAGTGTTCTGGTTCACCTAATGGGTGCTTCCCTACTTCATGAAAGTGGCCGGACGCGGGACGGACGGACAGAGCCCCGAGCATAAGATGATTCGCATCTAAAAAAACTTCCCCATCTCCCGCTTAAGGGGACCATGTGTGAATGTGAAGCAGCGGGGAGATGGTTAGCTTGAGCGAGAGAAACGTCGCCGCTCTCGTTTCGCGGCAGCGGTCCGGGCGCTCATCGCGGCACTGCACAAGAGAAAGAATGAGGCGCACTCCGTCATTTTTATACCGCGGAACTACCGTGGTGCCCCCCAGCGGAGTATGCAGCTGTAGCACCACCTGTCGCGCGCCGCTTGGTAGATGATTCCTAGAGGAAAGAAGGGGGGGCAGCCGTAGGAGAGGCGAGAGAGAGGGGACGCGTATGCGCTGTGATGGTGTGGGACCCGGGAGAGTAGAGGATTCCTAGAGTAGAGAAAGGGGGCGAGCGTAGGAGAGGAGAGATAGGGGGAGGGGACGCGCATCTGCTGTCGGGATGTGGGACGCGGGGGCCGCTCCGCGGAGTCGAGGATTCCTAGAGGAGAGAAAGGGGGGTGAGCTTAAGAGAGGAGAGAGAGGGCGAGGAGACGCGCATGCGCTGTCGGGGTGTAGGACGCGGGACGCGGGCGCCGCTCCGTAGAGTAGAGTATTCCTAGAGGAGAGAAAGGGGGTGAGCGTAGGAGAGGAGAGAGAGAGGGAGAGGAGACGCGCATGCACTGTGGTGGTGTGGGACGTGGGAAGGAGGGACGGACTTCGCATCTAAAACCCGCAGAATCATGCCGAGACGTGTTGTAGGCAAATGTTACGAATGCAAGAGCTTCGTCCCAGTCCGGATGATCTGGAGAAACGTACATGGCGAGCATATCTGTTATTGTTCTGTTCAGCCGCTCTGTTAGGCCGTTGGTCTGAGGGTTATACGTAGTGGTGAACTTGTGTTTGGTAGCGCAGGAGTGCAAGATGTCTTGAACCACCTTTGATAGGAAGTATCGACCCCGGTAGAGTGTACTAGAACTGTTGAGTGGTGTGAACGCGCCTCGCCGCCTGATGCCTTTCGCGTCGACCGTAGCGGCGGCGCTGCCGTCGTTTAGTACTGAAAGCGCAGCGCGCGGCGCGCAAGAACTGCTATGCGCTTCGGCTCCCCCGGCTCGCTTTTTTGATGCAGCTTTCTTCGCGCCTGCCCATCATTCATGTTTAGCACGTGCTGTCATAACACTTGAGGGATGACACGCCAAAGTACTGAATTTCAACTGCATAAAAGCCCATGTGAGAGATCGAAAATTATTTATTTTGTTTAGGTTAAGGTTGCTAAGATATGAAAATTATCAAAAAAAAAGACCCCCTGATCGGCACAGTGAGGCTTTATAGCCTCGGCATTATTACACACGTTACCTCAATTTAGATGTGCTTCAAATTAGTTTTGTGCTGTGAAAATCGGCAGAAGCATGTGTTCTAAAACAGCCAGTAACGCGTTAATTAAAGAAAACTTGCCTTCGGAGATTATAACAATCATATTTATTGGGAGTTTAGCCCACTTTAGTTGCACTGCGTCATAAAAATGGTCTTATTATACGTAAACTTTTAATGGATGCTTGCTTTATAAATACCTTTGAGAGATGCTGCAAATTAGTTATTGTAGCCGAAGTGACTGGTGGAAGGTATGCAAAATCTAAAAAAATTAAAACGGGCTGATTGCCGCGGTGAAGATCCGCAGTCTCGGTGTAATGGCTCGGCGCAATTTTGGCACGCCTGCATATTCTCTCGTGCACCACGGTGCTTAGCAGGTGTGCATACACCAATAAAGGTTCATCAATGCATTAAATGCGCTAAAAGCGAGCTATTACACGTTTTCGTAGGCTACGACGCGCGCGCGCGAAATGCAGACGCTCTCGACAGCTTCAGTACAAACTGACTGCAGCGCCGCCGCTACTGTCGCCCGCCGGAGAATCAGCCGGGATGCGGCGCAGCCGCTTCGTTCGCTCCACTGCCCCCTTCTAGTGCACTGTAACCCCGGTCTGTAATGAGGTGTCGAGGACCGCCATGACGAAGTATGACATCTTCGAGGAGAAAGTCAGCGACGTCGGTTGCGCAACTGGTAGGCATAGCCCGTGTTATCGCATACCGAGTGGTGTAATCTGTGGCAACAGCTATCCACTTGTTTCCACCGATGGATAGAGGAAACGGGCTGAGGAGGTCATGACCAACCTTGAAAAATGGTTCAGATGGTATTTCTATGGGTTGAAGGGGCCCTGCTGGAAGGGTGGCTGGTGTTTTGCGGTGCTGACAAGATTTGCACGAAGCGATGTAACGACGAACGGAGTGGTAAATACCGGGCCAAAAGAACCGATGTCGAACACGGTCATAAGTCCTTTAGACGCCCAGATTACCAGCGGTAGGAATGTCGTGCAAGTGCGCGAGGACAGTCTCACGCATATGCGTAGGTATGACCAGCAGTAGGTCAGGTCCGTCAGGATGCATGTTATAACGATATAGGATGCCAACTTGGAGCACGAACATACGGAGAGTGGGAGGACATGAGGAATCACCCAGCCGGTTAATGATGTCTCTCAAGTGAGGATCACGTCGTTGCTCGTCTCCGATGTTTGTAAACGCTGAAAGTGTTAACACGCATGTAGACTCGCCGCTCTCAGGAAGACCTGGTGAGTCCACTGGGTGCCGCGACAGGCAATCAGCGTCCGCAGTTGGCGACCAGTCTTATAGACGACGGTGAATGAGTATTCTTGGAGCCGTAAGACCCACCGACTCAGCCGTGCAGTAGGATCTTTTAATGATGACAGCCAGCATAAGGCGTGGTGGTCGGTGACAACGGTGAACTGCCTTCCATACAAATAGGGGCGGAATTTGCCCACTGCCCAGACGAGCGCGAGGCATTCGCGTTCGGTAATCGAATAATTACGCTCCGCTGGTGACAACAGACGCCTAGCGTGTGCAATGACGCGGTCGCTACCATGCTGTCGTTGAGCCAAAACAGCGCCAATACCATGGCCGCTGGCGTCGGTGCGCACTTCTGTTGGAGCGGACATATCGAAGTGACGGAGAATCGGTGGCGACGTAAGGCGCATGATCAGTTCAGCGAATGCACTGGTTTGTTCAGGACCCCAGACAAAAGCCACATCCTTCTTGAGGAGTTCTGTGAGAGGGCGTGCAACGTCAGCGAAATTGCGCACAAATCTTCTAAAGTTGGAGCACAGGCCTACAAAGCTTCGAACGTCGTTAGAACACATCGGCACAGAAAAAGCTTTGACTGCGCGAACTCTCTCTGGATCGGGACGAACGCCAGAAGAATCGACAAGGTGTCCCAGCACAGTCAGCTGCCGGCGACCGAAGTGGCATTTCGAGGAGTTGAGCTGCAGTCCTGCCTTACGGAACACACTAAGAATGGTAGAGAGGCGCTCGGTGTGTGTCTCAAAAGTTGGCCAAAAGACAACGACGTCATCGAGGTAGCACAAGCAGATTGACCACTTGAAACCCTGAAGAAGAGCGTCCATCATTCGTTCAAACGTCGCTGGGGCGTCGCATAACCCGAACGGCATCACTTTAAATTGATAAAGGCCATCAGGTGTAATAAACGCGGTCTTTTTACGATGCATTTCATCAACTGCAATCTGCCAGTACCCGGAACGAAGGTCTATCGAAGAGATGTACTTTCCACCACTGAGACAGTCGAGGGCGTCATCTATCCTTGGCAGGGGGGTACACGTCCTTTTTTTTGTCACCTTGTTGAGATTTCATAAATCGACACAGAAGCGCCAGCTGTTATCCTTCTTCCTGACGAGCACAACGGGGGAAGCCCAAGGGCTTGAAGAAGGTTCAATGATGTTTCGGACCAGCATCTTGTCGACTTCTTTCTGTATCACTTGGCGCTCAGTAGACGAAACACGATAAGGTCGTCGGTGTATCGGGTTAGCATCACCGGTGTTGATTCGATGCTTTACAACGGTTGTCTGGGCCAGTGCTCGGTCATTGAGGTCAAATATGTCCTGGTACGAAGCGAGAAGGTCATGAAGGGCTTGGACCTGTTCGGCCTGGAGGTCAGGAGCGATCATTTTCGTCAAGCTTTTTATTGTAGTTCGGCCCAAATCAGAACGGATAGGTGATGTTGTATCACCTGTCAAGGTGGAAATATGGTAATCGCAGGCTGGGTCGAGCGTCGCAACGGAGATACCACGGGGCAGTACTGGGGAGCATAGTCCAAAATTGACGATAGGGAGACATACGGCATTGTCCTGGATACTGATGACCGTGTGCGGGAACGTGACGTTTTGCGAGCAAAAGAGGGTAGCGTTGGGTGCCACAACGTAATCACCGTCGGCCACTGGTGGATCGGGACAAACGTCTATGTACGTAACGGCTAGAGAGAGGACTCGAACGTAATCTGTTGAACGCAGCTTACTCGGCACAGGATCCGGAGGCTCAACGGCATATGGTAGAGCGAGTTCGACCACACCCGAGGCACAGTCAATAAGAGCTGAATGGGACGACATAAAATCAAGTCCTAAGATGATTTCATGCGGACACTGCTCCAATACATAAAACAAAACACAAGTTTGGCGTGCAGCAACAGTTACACGTGCAGTACACATAGCGGTGACAACTGGAGTTGCACCATCGGCTACACGAACTACATCGATGGGAGCAGGAGTGAGAATCTTCTTTAGTCGAGCACGGAGATCTGAGTTCATGACGGATACGTGAGCGCCGGTGTCGATGAGGGCTATAACAGGTGCGCCGTCAACGTCTACTTTCATCAGGTTGTTGTGTCCCGGTAGTGTAAACAGAGGAATCTAGGATCGGGCCGTCGCGGCAGGCTCACCTCTAGGAGCTGTGCCCGTTAGTTTTCCGAGGAGCGGCGGGAGTAGGAAGGGAAGGAGAGCGACGACGCAAAGGAGACCGGGACAGGCGACTGGACGGCGAAGGGAGGCGGGTTGGTCGTGCGGGCGACGAGGATGTAGCGGCGTCGTTTTCAAGGTGCGCAGGCAGGCGCGAACTACCAGGTGAACGTCGTCTGTTGGAGTAGCTCGGCCACGGCTGCGAATTCCAGGAACTGCGACAGTGGTGGGAAATATGGCCGGCGTGTCCGCAGCAGAAGCAGATAGGCCTGTCATCGGGGGGTTTGCCATTCCGCCGAGTTCCGGTGTCGAGGACGGTCGTATGAGCTTCGGCGCAGATCAGAGTCTCGGGGCAGAGCAGGTAGAGCGGGTGGACGGTAATCGGGCCTGTTCACTGGGCACAGCGTCTGGAGTCCTGCGTTAGCAAGCTCCTGGCGCGCAACAGTCTGGATAAGGGTAATCGTGTGGGAATCGTCGGGGCCGCGCGCCTGAACAGGAACTGGAGCTGCAGCTTCAATTTCACGGCGGACGAGGCGCAAAATATTCTCGGATGCAGCAGGAGAAGGAGGTGGACGGATATCCTCGCAAGTAGACGTTGCAGCCGTGTTCGGAAGACGTGAAAAGTGAGGCGTGATGCGACGACTTTCGCTTCTTCAAAGCGGCGGCACTCATTAATGACGTCGTCTACTGTCGACGAGTTTCTGAATACCAGAAGAGTGAAAGCATCGTCCGCGATTCCTTTGAGGATGTAAAAGACAGAGACCGACGGCATGCCTGCCTTCTTCTTCCCCCTTTAATGCCACACTAATCCTACTGATGATTGTAGGCACGCGGTGCGAGATCATGTTCCTCTTCCATTTTTAACATCTTCCCACCCGCGACAAACAAGCGAAAACAAAAGGATGGTTCAACACAAGAAACACTGCCAAGCCACCGCACTGGCTGGGCGATAGTTCGGATTTGCGTCACTGGCAACCTCTTGCACTATCTTTTGTCCGCAGGCTGCAGTTATGTCAGTTCACCGTGCACTCAACGTCCGGCACCACCCGTCACTTAGCGCTCGCAGATAAGTCACGCACAGAAGTATCAAACTCGTCGTAGTCTTACACACGCAGTTCGCAATAGTCCAAGTTCATGCCGTAGTCGTGCAATCAAGTCAAAGCTATCCAGGTGTTACTGAGAACCTTTTGTCTTCCATCGATGTTTCAACTGCTTGAAGCGATTTCCAGTCAGAGTCACTCTTCCGGCATGAAGTCGCTGCTTGCATGTGGTTAAGTTATGTGGTGCCTCGTGCGTTCTTGGTATGAAGTGGCGTTTTGTGAGGACTTTATGTGCTCTTACTTTCTTTGATTTCAGGACTCCTTTGGCTCTCACATGAGTATACCGCACTCGTTTCCTTCTTTTCCTGAATTTCTTTCCTTTCGACAGCATGAGTCTCTCTTTCCAAGCTCTCCGATACTTTCTCGCTGTTCTGGCATACTTTAGCCCTTGAGCCTCATGGCTGTGTGTCTTCGATTGCACTTCACGAAGATGCACTTTATCCTTTAGGCTTTTAGTCCTGACAGCCGAGATCATCATACGTATGGCTAATGGCAATTTCCACGTGTACTCTTTAACAGTCTTAGCCTGTTTGTTTTTTCGTGAACTTCGAATTCTCTTTTGTTTGGTTCTTTTGTCTTCTTGACACATGCTTGGGGCTTTGGTAGCAATGGTGTCGGATCTGTCGAGAGCTTCAGTAACAGAATAGCTGAAAATGTCTTCAGGGCTCCCACAGCCGACAGACGATACAGCATCGATTCCTAACACGCCATTCTCGGCATAATTGTTGGAGCCTCTTTCAGACGACTTCTGTTCACTCGGAGCTTGTATCATTTCTTTATCTTCGGTACCACTTGTTCCGAGAGCTACATTGATTAGGCAGTGTCGCGAATCGGCAGCGGAGTTCCTCACAGAGACACTTTTGGCTCCCTGTCCATCGCCGGGCATTCCCTCGCCGTGCGGGTAAATCAAGTTCTCTTTAGGAGTCGTCACTGAACTTGTGGTTAGTAGGGAATGTGCGTACAGCGGTCTTTTCTTTAATTCCGCTAATTGAAGATCAAGGTCTGATATTACGCTTAAGATATCGCAGTCAAAGTTTTCGCAGTTCTCGACGTCACTTTCTAGGTCCTCAAGATTTATAGTGTCATAAATCTGCTGGTTTACTTCCTTCAGGTCCTGTCTCATTCGTTCGAGGTTTAAGCGTAATTCTTTGAGCTTACTGACCTTCGGTAATCTAGACGAAAGTATCATGTTACTTTCTTTCACGACTTCTTCAATGTCTACAAACAATGATCTCCGCATAACTAGGAGTTGCTTCATATTCTGCTCAATCGTTGTGTCTGTCTCCTTCGCGCTCGTCAGTACATCGGTCTTGCGCGTCAAAGTCAACAATGTCGGCGCGGCGCAATCTAATCCAAGAACAGGGCATTTCTTACTACTCTCACAAAAAGGCTTCAGCGTTTCGACTTCGGGACCCTTGGCTTCATTATCGTCGCGCAAACACGGTGGGTCGAGTAGTACACAGTCGGTAGCTTCGAGGGCTAGGCCTGCAGGACGGGCGTCATCGTAGCAAGAGTTCATCGTCCGGCCCACGCGAACCTCGAAGTTGTCACCGAGGGGAAAATCTAGTAGATAGGCAGACATACCGTTAGATGCTCCGAGGGCTGGGCTGACAGGATGCGACTCTCTTTCCTCCATGGACATCCTAGCCTTGCGAACCTCGGGTCGTCGTCTTGAAGGGCAAGGGCAGACCAGAGACGAAGAAAACGTAATGGGCTCCCGCCTCGCGAAAGTCCAGGCGATGAGTCGCCGTCTCCATGAGTCGCCGTCATGGTCTCAGTTCCAGCCAGGGTCGTAGTCCCGGGTTTCACGGCACCAAATGTAAAAGACAGAGACCGACGGCATGCCTGCCTTCTTCTTCCCCCTTTAATGCCACACTAATCCTACTGATGATTGTAGGCACGCTGTGCGAGATCATCTTCCTCTTCCATTTTTACCAGAGGATGTGCGCCACCTTATCAACTTCGGACATCTTGTCATCAACCTTGCGGCAGAGCGCGATCACATCCTGAATATACCTGATGTATGACTCGGTGCAGGTCTGTAGACGGCACGCGAGCTCTTTCTGTGCAGCACGACGGCGCCCAGTGGGCTTGCCGAACAAGTAGCTTTTGCTTGCACATGTCCCAACTTGTTATTTTTTGCTCGTGGTTGCAGAACCATACTTTTGCCGTTCCCTCAAGGTAAAAGAGGATATTGGCCAGCATAAGCGTCGGGTCCCAGTTGTACAGAGCGCTCACCCGTTCGTAGAGCTGAAGCCAATCCTCGACGTCAGTGTTGTCGGTGCCGGAAAAGGTGCCCTGGTCGCGCGGCTGCGTGAGGACGACGGTGCGGTTTGAGGTGGCTCGTTGCGGCACGGGTGGCTGTGGCGCCGATTGTTGTGATGTTGCTGATTGTGAAACCGTAGGTCGCGGTACGGTCGTCCGAGGCACGGTCGACGAAGTGTCTGAGACATCCTCGTCCTCGTCGTGAGCATGCATCGCGACGGTGGTCAAAAAGCGGCCGCTGCGTAGTAGCGTCGTGAATGCATGGAGAAGCCGTACTCTCCACCAAAATGTTACGGGGAGAAAAGGCTTAGCAGATTATATTTACAAGGTGCGCCGTGCTCTCGATAGGGCTGCAGAAATTAGGTGCATTTTTCCATTCTTCACCTAACCACTACCATTTACAAGGTGTATACGGCGACGCACTCGGAACAAGGCATACAAGATGGAGACAAGTCCGCGCGAAATCAGGGAACGTCGTCTTCCTTCATACTGTCTCCGTCTTCATCTTCGATAGCGCGTCGTAGCAATATTTTTGATGACTTGAAGAAAGCTCCCTCATCTTTTGCTTTCCTCCCCTCTACCTCACGCTCTCCCTTGAGTAAAAACAAGCCATGAAAACTTTTCTCAAATATTCTTTAAAGGAGCACTGACACAAAATTGCGAAGGCGTGAAAATGAGTGAGATAGATTTATGTGGAGACATACACAACATCTACGAAATATCAAGCGGAAATATAGCCTAGGACATATTTAAAATCAATTTGAAAGAACATGCTGCACGACTAAGCGAGATGTGGAGCCCCTCGCGACGCCGACATCAACGCAGCGGCAATGCACACAAACCTACGTCACTAGTTTGTGTTGGCTGATTGCTGGCACACGCCTCGCGCTTGCGCTGCCTGCGATTTCTGTCTCCGTGCCTGCGGCTTTGCGTGTGCTGGCTCTCAGCGCGGCGCCCGCTCGCGCACGCTCTCGCGCGTGACGCCCACGTCACAGTTTTGCGTGGCCACGAGTCCAGTTTTGTTTACCTTCCCGCCGGAACTGCTCCTGCCTATCTCGGTGCTCTTTGAAACCGAAACTGCGACATGGCTCTCTAGAAACGTCTATCAATTAATAAACGTCGCGAACTCGCGCAAAATAGGTCTCCAGCCATAATAAGTGGGTCACATGCTATCTATTGCAAGAGAAAAAACAAAACAAAAAGAAACAAGGTGCAACATTTTTGTGACAGTGCTCCTTTAATACGCGTACTGTCACTTTTGGCGTAGATAACTAAATGTTAATTCGACAAGCCATGCGCAGGTATTTCACGGGCCACATATACAACTACTCAAGAGTGATGTCTACAAGCATGTGCCTAAAATCACAAAAAAAGTCCATTCCGCTCTACCGGCAGAATCCCCACCCTCCTTAATTCCTGGTGGGGGGCGCTAAAGGGATTACAGAATATTTGGAGAAGGCAAAGTGGCGAACGGAAATAATTGATGTACCACAGAGCCAAGCCGATGCTTGCAAATGGAATTAATAGCAGCATCAAAATTTGGCAATGGCACAGAACTAGCTTCCAGGTGCGCAAGGCTCAAGGACAATTCATTACGTTGGTAGTGGACAAGCTACAAGTAATAATATTAAACACTCGGGGGGAGGGGGGGGGGGGGCACTACATCTTCCTATCGGGCTGTCGCTCAATCGCGTACAAGGGTCAGAGATATAGAGGTATTGCCGTCTTAAAATTTATCTCTCTTACCTAGCACATGATATTTCCACATAGAAAAGCAGACTCGATTCCAGAAAGTCGAGATCGGGCGCAGTAGAAATACCAATGCAAACGCATTCATTCTCAATGTGTACTGCACCCCTCAGTACAAAAGATGAAATTTCAACGCCTTGTTTAACGCCACAGTCAAACTGCCCAAGGGTGCCCACTTATTTATTGCGGGAGATTTTAACGGCCCGACTAGAGAGTTGCGATATGGATACAAAAGCACGAAATACAGCACTTGATATGAAGGTATGTTATGTATCCCATAGCAACAAAGCATACCAAATGCGATGTATTAGTCATATTTTGACTTCGAACGCTACATTGCGAAAATGAAGACTCAGTATGGGCAAAATTGCTATTTTCCTCAATTATGTCAATATATTGTGCCAATGTTCGTGGTTCTTTCACTCCCGCAATATTACTGCGAAAGCTGTTATGAAATCACAACAACGGTCGTTTCTGCACCGTAGTTGTCTGCCACCGACGCCGCCGGTGTCCGTAACCAATATTGCACGAAATAAGAAAAAAAACTAAATAAATAAAGAACACCTATGACAGAATGGGATTCGAACCCGGGTCCTCTGCGTGGCAGCCCAGCACTCTACCACTGAGCTTCGCCGCTGCTTGAAACTGCGGTGCAAAGTGACCCTATGCATCTCTGCACCGTAGCTTGCCTCTAACCAGCGACTTCTACACCTGGGCATGGTGAACACGTTTTGGGAGCTTCGAGAGGTCCACCTCACAAATCAGTACACTCGACTCTCACAGACAGTAGCGGGTCGCCGCCTATTAAGCCGCTTACACATTCAACACGTCAACATCACGGAAGATCGCGTACAACTCCCATTCGAGTGGAGATGCGCCCTCCACGTGCGCCCTCTTCCAAACAATATGGCAAAAGAAGACCACAATGGCCGGCGCCTGGCGCGGGCGTAAGCCCTGGCCCGCCGTTATGGATCGAAACCCGGCGTGTTCTACGTGGACGCCTCCGGCCCACACCATGGTGGATGGTATGCGGCCGCTGTCGTACACGAGAACCAAACAGTTAACGGGCTCACGTTCCGAGCCCGGAACATAATCCACGCGGAGGTAGTCGCCATTGCATTGGCAGCTTGTCACCCCACATCCCAAACCATTATCTCCGACTCTCGAGGGGCCTGTCGGAACATCGTAAACGGCTGTGTTGCGTACCTAGCCTATCGAATATTACAACGTTGTGACTATCAGGAAATCCCCGCACCCCGCCGTTAGTCTGGGCTCCTGCTCACATGGGAATAGAAGGGAATGAGGCAGCCGACGCCGCCGCCCGCGCACTCTCTTACCGGGGCATTCCCACTCGCCTCCCCCCGATCAGGACGACCTCGAATTCAATCCGGTGTATTCTTTCCGCGAAATTGTGCATCATTATCAATCCGACCACAGCCTTTATCCACACCCATGCAAAGGCCTAAGTAAAGCGGAGGAGCGGCTTTTACTCCGACTTTTCACGAACACTATGCTGTGCCTGGCAGAACTCAAACACTTCGATCCCGCCTTTTCAGGTAGTTGCTCACACTGTGGGGAGAAGTCTTCGGACATCTACCACATGGTGTGGGCCTGCCCCTGCAACCCTGCTATACCCCCCTATCCCCAACCCAACCCGCGAGGAGTGGGAGGCGACCCTGCTTGGCTGCTCTGACCTACAGGCCCAAAAAGGCTTTGGTTCAACGTGCCCAGGCAGCAGCCGACGCCAATGGGGTCCCATACTAGGGATCCCCACCTACTAGTTGTAGGCGCCGTACTCTTATGGGGCGGTCCCTGCATACCTCCCTTGTTTCTCTAATAAACGTTTTTACCACCACCACCACCCTATGCAGGCGTCATGTTGTGTAAGGAATCGCGTTAACGTGTGTTGCAAAGCGTTTTAGAACAGTAAAGTAAGAACCAGGCGTCACACAATGTGAATTGCGTAATGAGTGGGTCATTCAACGCTCCAAACCATTAAAAAAGCCTCAGGCATTATTCTTCATAGTCGTCAGCCACAGCATCAACAAAGTGCACATATTGCGTTGCAAGAGTGTAGCGGGTACCGCGGTTTTCTGAAGAATGACCAATAATGGCAGAGTAGACGCTTCCCCCACTACACAAAAATTATGATTGCCTCAAGAATGTTTTAAAAAAAATTCCCCATCTCCCGCAAAAGGGAACCATGTGTGGATGCGAAGCAGCAGAGAGATGATTAGCTTAAGCTAGAGGAACGTCGCCGCTCTGATTTCACGGCAGTGGTCCGGGCGCTCATCGCGGCGCCGCGCAGGAGAGAGAATGAGGCGCGCGCGCTCCGTCATTTTCATACCGCGGAACTACCGTGGCGCCCCCAGCGGAGTAAGCAGCTGTCACACCACCTGTCGTTCGCGCCGCTCCGTAGAGGATTCGTAGAGTAGAGGACGGGGAACCGTAGGAGAGGAGAGAGAGGGGGAGAGGACGCGCATGCGCTGTGGGGATGTGGGACGCCGGAGCCGCTCCGTAGAGTAGAGTATTCATAGAAGCGAGAGGGGGAGAGGACGCGCATGCGCCGCTCCGTAGAGTAGAGGAAGGGGGTGAGCGTAGGAGAGCACAGGGGAGGGGACGCGCATGCGCTAATGGGGTATGTGGGACGCGGGGGGCCGCTCCGTAGAGTAGACGATTCCAAGAGGAGAGAAAGGGGGTGAGCTTTGGAGAGAGAGGGGGGAGGGGACGCGCATGAGGTGTGGGACGCGGGAAGGAGGGACGGACTAAGCCCCCCTCCAAACACATGCAAGCAAGATTAAGGAATGGGATCAACCTGGGCGACAGACACCACCTGCCTAGCCATTGCTAACAGCGCCTCTGTGCTCTCGGCCATGACCCAAGGAATGGGGTCAACCTGGGCGACAGACACCACCTGCCTAGCCATTGCTAAGCAGCCTCTCTGTGCTCTCGGCCATGACTCTGATGGCTGTGTTAGGGCTGACGGCCTTCATATTACTACAGTGTTCTGGTTCGCATAATGGGTGCTTCCCTACTTCATGACAGTGGCCGGACGCGGGACGCGGGACACGGGAGGGACGGACAGAGCCCCGAGCATAAGATGCTTCGCATCTAAAAGGCTCTTGAAAGAGTTTCTGCAGCATTCCTCACCAACAGCGAGAACAAATCACCCTTGTTCCCACCCGCGAAATGTCCGTCCCGAGCATAACGAGGGTAGGAGACGGGCCAGGGCAAAGGCTCTACTAGAAAGGGCTCACGAACACGCCTGGGACAGTTGATTCGTCGATGCGGCCCAGTATCCCGCGGGGAAAGCGTATGCGGGAGTGAGCATCAACCACGAGGGCAGTATCACAAATTCGACAACGGTCCGGGCGACGGAGGCTGAAATAGCGGAGCAAGTGGCAGTTGTGTTGGCCTTGCTGGACAACAGGAGGTCCTCAATTTACAGCGACTCGAGATCGGCGGTCAGAGCATTTGCCAAGGGCGCCATCTCGGAACTGGCTTTGAGGATCATTCGGGACGAGATTGAGCTACACACATTCGTTTGGTTAACAGCGCACATGGGACGGATTGAGGGAGCCCCGCCTAATCTCAACGAGTCCGCCCACATAGCTGCGCGAGGGCTAGTAAGCCGCTTAGCTATAGGGGGGCGCGGCGCTGACGTTTTGGAGAATCGGTACCCTCCCACCTCGTATAACGAACTCACAAAACATTACTACCTGGCGCGGAGACAATACCCTCCACCACACAGAAAATTAAGCAGACCTCAGGCTCTGACACTCAGGCTACTTGAGGTCGGGGGCGTACCCTAACTCCGCGCTATTGCACAGGATATATCCAGAAATACAGCCAACTAATACACGTTGCTTATTCGCGGATATAGCTAACTGGGAACATATGCTCTGGCGGTGCCCCGCGTTACGCTGTGGTGAAGTCATCACGCCGTCCAAATGGGAGGCTGCTATTACCATCTGCGGACTCGAACAACAGTTATGGGCAGTCCAACGGGCCCGCGACGCAGCGGAGGGATTTGGTCTTTCTGTTCCGACGGGGGAGCGGCCGGCAACGTGCTAAAGCGCGCACCGAAGGACCCACTAAAGTTCATTCATCCATCCATCATCTAGAAAGGGCACTCTCCCAGCTTTCGCTGTGGCTGTGCTGCGCGTTCCGCGCAGGCCTGGCGTTTTTTTTAACATTTATTAAATGAACCTATGCAGCCCCCAATGCGAATACATTACTTGTGGTATAATATGTGGCCTTTCTAACAAAGGCTCAACATGCAGCATTTTGTGATTTTTCATCAAGGCCAAAATAATGAAAGTTAAAAAAAAAACTATTAAACTATCTTAGCCATGAAAGATCAGCGCAGTAGGATTCAGAAAAAAAAAGGTTTAGTGGCAATGGCTGAAAGCTAAGTTCATATCAATTACTTTGCGTGACACAGTTTAACTTTCATGCTCAAAGTTTGAAATGCCCTGTAGGCGATTCGAATATCTTCCCGAAACAAAACGCCTCAATAACTACTTCTAACAGTAACATATACAAACACGATTTGTTTCAGCGTGATCGGAGTAGGTCGGAAATTCACCGGTTACACTTAATACGGACGACCCATGTCTCTCTCTCTCTTTGTATATATATATATATATATATATATATATATATATATATATATATATATATATATATATATATATATATATATATATAAGGAACAAGAAAGAAAGTACGACTTTCGTTGGTTTGGCACTGCATATTTTTACGAACGATTCGTCTGGTGGGCCAGACTTTGTCAAAGTGCTATATATATATATAGCACAAGTAGAGGATGTCCTCGATGTAGCTGGTGAAGGACTCGCCGGACTGCTGTGCTCGTTCACGCAAGCGCTGCTCGGCTTGCAGCTCACGTACGGCAGGACGGCCGAACACGTCGACGACGGCGGTCTTAAAAGCAGACCAAGTCGGGAAATCGGATGCGTGGTTGTTGTACCACATGCCGGCCACACCCGCGAGGTAGAAAACAAGGTTTCTGAGTTTGCCTGCCTCGTCCCATTTTAAGGCGAAAGCCTTTAATGTCTCATGCTCACGTCCGTCCGGTGTCCGTCCGTCCTCACCCCACTGCGCATGCGCCAACCCATTAAAAAAAATAAAAATAAAAAAACCTCCTCTCCACCTCTCTCTCTCCTCTAGGCATCCCTCCCCGCGGAGGCCACACCCTCACTGCGCATGCGCGTCCCCTCCCTCTCTCCCCCTCCTACGCTCCCCCCCTTTCTCCTCTCCTACTCTCCCCCTCTCTCCTCTAGGCATCCCTGCCCGCGGCGTCCACACCTCCACTGCGCATGCGCGTCATCCCCCTCTCCTACGCTCCCCCCCTCTCTCGCCTCACGACGCCGACGCAGGCAGCGTCTGCTAGCGAGTTTCTTGGTTGAAAGAACCGACTGCTCGCGCTGCACAACCGTTCACTGGCCACCCCGTATATATGGCAATGGATCTTGACCTGCAAGGTGGTGCCGGTGGGAGATTTCTCCTGTGCGTTGTGAAACGATAAAAAATTCGCAGCGTGCGCGTTAACTAAAAGCGGACTGCGGGTCTCTGTGTCCAGTCCGAGTCTTCTGTCTCTCACTGCCCATTAGAAGCGATTGGGATGTTCCAGTAGGAAACACCGGTCCATCACTGCTGCTTTGCGCCCCCCCCCCCCGGTTTCTTTCTTTTTTTTTTTTATTGCGTGAGTTTGCCCTACGGCATCAGTACATATCACACAAAACTGTGTAGCTGTGTTTCCTCCATGAAGTCCAGGAGGGACCTATGGTTCGGACCGTAAATCCATCGCTGCAAGTCAGGCGGCCTGGTGTGCTGAAGTCCCGCACGCCGCAGATGGCGTCGACGAGCCGCTTGAAGCCCAGGGCATGTCCATAGGACCCCCGGTTTCTCTCCAGTGCAACGCTGCGATGAGCGCCAGCGTCAACGCCGCCGCCAGTGTAAGCGTTAGCGCCCGCTGCTTCGCATCTGCACATCGTTGCCTTTAGCGGGAGATGGTGTAATCTTTAAGAAGAAAGCCTTTAATGTCTCATGCTCACGTCCGTCCGGTGTCCGTCCGACCGTCTGTCCGTCTGTCTGTCTGTCTGCCTGTTCATCCGTCCGTCCATCCATCCATCGGTCTGTCCGTCCGTCCGTCCGTCCATCCGAGCTCTGGCACGGAGCCAGGTGGCCGCCGGGATGCGCAGACGGAACACCGGTCGCGTCCGACTCTATAGCGCTCGCGCTTTGCTTGCGTAGCGTCGCTGTGCCCAGAGTTTGCAATCATTCTGACGGACGCCGTCTCAATGGACCCAGGCGTTCACGGAATACACTTTCCAATTTACAAAGGGTCCGTCTATTGAAGAGCTGGAACGCGGATGGCGTTTACACGATGCGCAAAGCGCGAGAAAATACTAACGCATGCGGCCGGAGGAAGATGAGCCTCGCGTCTCGCTGCGATTCGCGGTAAAAAATTAAAGAAGAAAACACGCACCCATTCGATTTGTGTCTTATCCCACTGAGAGTGTAAAAGAAAAAAGTCATGGCATAATCAGTGGAATGGCCACACGCTTTCGCCGAATTAAGCTCATTCATTCCCAAATAATGCTGTTATTTGTTTATATTTTAGTAATGAGGCTTCGCTAGGCGTATACTGCCGCTAAAACAGCTCCGTTTTCGAGATACACAGTCGATTTGCGGTGCAGAAGGCTTAACAAGGTTTGTTTACAAAGTAAACGGAGTCAAAAGGGGGAGTTATCAGAGTCTTTATAAGGTAACTTTGGTGTTTTTATTTAACTCATTTCGGGGGGCTTAAACGGAGCGCATTGGAAGTTTTTTTGCTTCTTTTGAGAGCTTTTACAACTCCCCTTTATATGCGGCCCGATAGAGGGCGAAAAAAAAAGGTATTTCAGGCACTATACTAGCGCTTTAGAGACATTTATCGCAACTTTTCATCACTAGAACGTATTAGAAAATGGGCATCGATGCATTCATGCACAAACATTACATTTTTATACAAGTATGCACGACACAGGAATCGAACTCGAGACCACACGCACTGAAAGCAAACACCATATGCATTACACCACAGCGCCGCCACTAGCTTGCATAGTTTTTCACGGGGTTATATAACTACAAAGCGGCTACTAACCCGTCGGCGACACTTCAAACTTTTGTTCTCGTAGCATCGACATGTGTTAGCGCTTGCGCAAGGCCAGTACATAAACTGAGGGGCGTCACGAAGGCCGAGGTAAAGACCTTCAGCTTCGAACTATTCGGTGCGTCGTGTCGTGCCGCTAGAAAAATTGTAAACGTTTGCCCTCTCGAGTACTTCGACACTGTTTCCCTCGCCCGAAATTTATGGATACTAGCGTGACAAAAGGTATCCTCAGATGGCCGAATATATGTGCATTCCATAGGCGTGAGATGTGCAGCTATTAAGGCGAAAGCCTTTAATGTCTCATGCTCACGTCCGTCCGGTGTCCGTCCGTCCGTCCGGCGCCCGTCCATCCACACCCCCACTGCGCATGCGCAAACCCATTCAAACAAAAATAAAAATAAAAAACCTCCCTCTCCACCTCTCTCCTCTAGGGCACCCCCTCCCCGTGGAGGCCACACCCTCACTGCGCATGCGCGTCCCCTCCCCTCTCTCCCCTTCTACGCTCCCCCTCTCTCCTCTAGGCATCGCTATGGAGGCGAAATGGTAGAGGCCCGTGTACTGTGCGATGTCAGTGCACGTTAAAGAACACCAGATGGTCGAAATTTCCGGAGCCCTCCACTACGGCGTCTCTCATAATCATATGGTGGTTTTGGGACGTTAAACCCCAGATATTAATTAATTAATTAATTATTAGGCATCCCCTCCCCGCGGCGTCCACACCCGCACTGCGCATGCGCGTCTTCCCCTGTCTCTCCTCTCCTACGCTCCCCCCCCTCTCTCGCCTCGCGACGTGACGCAGGCAGCGTCTGCTAGCCAGCGTCTGCTAGCGAGTTTCTTGGTTGAAAAAACCGACAGCTCGCGCTGCACAACCGTTCACTGGCCACCCCGTATATATGGCAATGGATCTTGACCTCCAAGGTGGTGCCGGTGGGAGATTTCGCCTGTGCGTTGTCGAACGATAAAAATTCGCAGCGTGCGCGTTAACTAAAAGCGGAGTGCGGGCCTCTGTGTCCAGTAGGAGTCTTCTGTCTCTCATTGCCCATTAGCAGCGATTGGCATGTTCCAGTAGGAAACACCGCTCTATCACTGCGTGCTTTGCTCCTCCCCAGGTTTCTCCCCCTGCGCAACGCTGCGATGAGCGCCAGCGTCAACGCCGCCGCCAGTGTAAGCGTTAGCGCCCGCTGCTTCACATCTAGACATGGTTCCCTTTAGCGGGAGATGGTGTAATCTTTAAGACGAAAGCCTTTAATGTCTCATGCTCACGTCCGTCCGGTGTCCGTCCGACGTCCGTCCGTCTGTCCATCCGTCCATGTCCGTCCGTCCGTCCGTCCATCCGAGCTCTTGCACGGTGCCAGGTGGCCGCCGGGATGCGCAAACGAACGCCGGTCGCGTCGGACTCTATAGCGCTCGCGCTTTGCTTGCGTGGCGTCGCTGTGCCCAGAGTTTGCAATCATTCTGACCGACGCCGTCTCAATGAACCCAGGCGTTCACGGAATACACTTTCGAATTTACAAAGGGTCCGTCAATTTAAGAGCTGGAACGCGGATGGCGTTTGCACGATGCGCAAAGCGCGAGAAAATACTAACGCATGCGAACGGAGGAAGATGAGTCTCGCGTCTCGCTGCGATTGGCGGTAAAAAAATAAAAAAGAAAACACGCACACATTCGGTTTGTGTGTTATCCCACTGAGAGTGTAAAACAAAAAAGACATGGCATAATCAGTGGAATGGCCACACGCTTTCGCCGAACACACTTTGGAATGTACAAAGTGTCCTTCAATTTTTATTCGGGACGCTCACGCGTTCGTAAATTGAATTGAATTGAATTTTTATTAACAACAACAAGGTTGCGAGGATGACTAGGCAAAAAAGCTGCATTAAGCAGCTTGAGGGGGAACCTGGCCCCCCTCATACACTGGGCAAGCTTCACAGCGGTAAAACGGAAGCACATGATATACATAATGTATGAACTAACTAAAACAGTAAGAAACAGTGAACATCCACGGTCAGAATAAATAAACAAGGTTGTTGCGAAAACATTTAAAAAAGGGGAAAAAATAGGCGGAACGATGAAGATAGAGAGAAAAAAAAAGAGAAAAACAAATGAAGCACAAGCAATCACATAAATACGTCGCGTAGTCTTTTTTTGCGACAAAGTAGATACATTGAGACCATTTTCTTTGTATAATTGATTTAAAACAGTAGGTAAACGAAACTGCAGCATTTGTTCACCGTATTTAGCTCTGTTTTTGTTAACAATCCAAGGTTCTAAGTGACGCAATTGATAAAAAGAGTTATGTTATTGTAAGGACGCCAGTTTTGTTAAAGTGTTATCATTCTTAATTCTTCCCATTCTATACGTGCGACAAAGCCTATATGTGTATAAAGATTGAATTCTTATACTTTTAAGTTTTGCGAACAAAGGAGCAGTATGCCAAAGATATGGCACCTTGGAAACAAGGCGTATTGCTCTTTTTTGTAATACCATCAGCTTGTGAATGTTTTCAGCTGAAGTCGTCCCCCAGACTAGAATTCCGTATTGAACTAGGGAAAGAAACATTGAATTATATAAAAGCATATTAATGGATGTAGGAAGATAGTTACAATGACGACGCATAGTACCTATTGCTCTAGATAATTTACTAACTAAGTGATTCACTTGGCAATCCCACGACATAGTTTCAGAGAAATATACGCCAAGTGATTTAAAAGACGGTAGTATTTCGATTTCAGTATTGTTTAATTTAATGGGGGGTTAGTTGAAATTGTTTGTTACGTGGATGAAACATGACTGCCTTTGCTTTTTCTACATTAATCTTAAGATGATTACTTGTCGCACACTTGTGTATACTTGCAAGCGTCTTATTGGCTCGATTTGATATTTCAGAACCTACGTCACCATCAAAAACCAGGCTTGTATCGTCTGCGTAAATTACGCACTTAGCAGATGGATCAACATTGACTATGTCATTGATATACAAAATAAAAAATGGCGAGCCAGTCCTCGACGTCAGTGCCATCCGCGCCGGTGAAGACAGGAGGGTTGCGGATGCGGGGGACACCGGGACATGGCTTCGGCTAAGGAGGAAGCGTTTGCTGAGCGGCGTCTTGGGGCATGGTAGATGTCACGGTACGGGATCGAAGCTCCAAGGGCATCGAATGCGGGCCGAAGTTGTTTTAAGGGCACAGCACTCTCTACCAAATTGTTAAGACGTTTATTGGCGGGCACTCGGTGACGATGCAAGGCAGCGACAGTCAAGGCGGGGATCGACTCTCAGCACGAGCTGCTCTTTTTCATCGAAGAGGGCGACCCACTAGAAGGCGCTGGAGAGGACGATCCACTAGTTCCAAAGCTTCGCTACAATATATATATATATATATATATATATATATATATATATATATATAGCAAGCAGCAGTCGGCGGGTTAAACACGAAGCTCTTTATTTGGACGAGCTAGTGCACAGGCAACAATAAAAGGTAATGTACAGGCGATATAAGCTAAGCACTCAAAACGGCGAAGATCATAGTTGGTGGTCGATACTATGATCATCAGTGGAACGTGTCGTCTGATGTACAGTCGTCAGCAAGCTTAACACGAACGCACCGCAGCGTGTCCTGAAACAGTTTGATTGACTCTAGCACCGCGTAGCTTTGGGTTCTGTTGACGAGATGTTTCCCATACATGCCGACATACTATAAAAGCATACCGAGGTATTATCTCGGCAAAAGCGCCCGGCGCTTCGCGGCTGGCACCAGTCAAACTACTCTAGGTCACGTGTCGGAGCATTCGTGTTTAGGTTGCTGACGACTGTATATCAGTCATCCTACCTCCCAGCGTTATCACTGGTGCTCGCGTAAGCTCTCGTATAAACTTGACTGTTCGCATACTGCGCCCAATATTAACAGAATAACCTCAAAGACTCGTTAAGCTTCCCGAACATGGCGGCGTGGTCTGCGCCGAGCTTTGTGCATGGATTTTGTGGGTGAAAGCCGAATACATAATAATTATAAGAATATCTGGGCATTTACACCAACACCACGATATATATTTATGTGAGGCGCCTTAGTGGAGAGCTCCCAAATATTCCGGCCATCTAGTGTTCATTAACGTGCACAGACGTCACACAGTGCACGGGTCTATACTACTTCGCCTCCTCGCCTATATTGAAATGTGACCGCTCCAGCTGGCATCGAACCCACGAACTTCAGGTCACCAGCCGAGCACTTCTACGGCGGACGAAGAATACATCAAAATAAAGCAAGAAACGGGCGTGATATATATATATATATATATATATATATATATATATATATATATATATATATATAGGAAAATATATGTACGCTTCTAAAAAACTGTATATTGGTGACGTTTCGATCGAAGACCGAGCTTGATGAAGATCGGTCTCCGATCGAACCGTCACAAATAAACAGTTTTTTAGGACCGTGTATATATCTTTCCTATTTGTTCTACGGCAACCGAAACCAGACGCTTCATAATCTACGTATATATATATATATATATATATATATATATATATATATATATATATATATATATATATATATATATATTTTTTTTTTTTAAATGCGAAGCATTTCTTAGCGAACTTCGGCGACTTTGAGCGTATCTATCTATCTATCTATCTATCTATCTAGCCGCCTACGACTTTGGGCTCTGCTGGCCATATCGTTCATGAGATTTATACCAAATTTGGTATGGCATAACATGACTGTATGACTAACATGAATCACTGGTCATATCATGAAAAAATGACTAACTTGTCATGAAAAGTATGATTTACACGCCATGGCCATAGTGCTCCTGAGGCAGTTTCCATAATTTGATATATCCAAAAATTGGTACGATGCGACATTTCTGCATGACGAACATAAATGACAGGTGGTAATATGAAAATCATGACCTGCATGTCATGTACAACATGATTTACATGCCACGCTCATGGCGCGCTGACGGCCGTTTCGCTAGCTTGATACACACCAAATTTGGTATTGCGTGACGTGACTTTATGACGAGCATAAATCCCAAGTGGTAATATGGAAATCATGACATGTCATGTGCAACATGACTTGCATGCCACGCTCATGACGCTCTCGGGGCCGTTTCGCTAGCATAATATACACCAAATTTGGTATTGAGGGACGTGACTGTATGACGAGCATAAATGACAAGTGGTAATATGGAAACCATGACATGTCATGTGAAACATGACTTGCATGCTACGCTCATGGCACTCCCGTGGCCGTTTCGCTAGCTTGATATACACCAAATTTGGTATTGCGTCACGTGACTGTATGACGAACATAAATGCCAAGTGGTCATATGGAAATCAAGACATGTCATGAGTGACATGACTTGCATGCCACGCTCATGACACTCTCGTGGCCGTTACGCCAGCTTGATATACACGAAATTTTAAGGCGAAGGCCTTTAATGTCTCATGCTCATGTCCGCCCGTCTGGTCGCCCGTCCGTCCCACCAGCCGTGCCCTGGCACGGTGCCAAGTGGGCGCCGGGGCGCGCAAACGGACGCCGGTCGCGTTGGACTCTACAGCGCTCGCGCTTTGCTTACGTAGCGTCGCTGGGCCCAGCGTTTCTAATCATGCAAGGAAGAAGACGCGCGCATCACGTTCCATTCTTACCGACCCCGTCTCAGTGGGTACAGGCGTTCGAGGAACACACTTTGGAATTGACAAAGTGTCCGTCAATTTAAACGCTGGAACGCGGATGGCGTCTGCATGATGCGCAGAGCGCGAGAATACAAACGCATGCGAAACGGTGGCAGATTGGTCTCGCGTCTCGGTGCGATTCGAGGTAAGAAATTAAGCGAACATAAGTGGCAGGTGGTAACACGAAAATCTTGGCATGCATGTTGTCATCTACAATGCCATTTACATGCCACGCTCATGGTGCGCTTGCGTCCACTTCGCTAGCTTGATATACGCCAAAATTTGTATTGCGGGACGTGACTGTATAAAGAACACAAATGACAGGTCCTAACATGTAAATAATGACATGCATATTATGTACAGCATGATTTACTCCCTGCTGGCTGCTTCGCATCATATCGATTCCCACAGTGCGTGGGATCTGCCGGTTTTTTTTTTTTTTTTTTTTTTTTTTTTTTTTTTCGGTGACAGCGAGGGAGAGAGCTATGTTGAATCCCGATGATCACGTCGCGCTGCCTGTCGGAGGTCACAACCGAAGCCAGACGCTTCATAGTCTACGTACATATATATATATATATATATATATATGTATATATATATATATATATATATATATATATATATATGTATATATATATATATATATATACTGTAAGGAATTAAATTACAGAGCACCCGTTCGCTGGGCGGGCTGTTCTTTATCTGCCCTACTTTTCCTCTGTCGTCGCGTTACCCGAGCCCGAGAGCCACTGTCTCTCTAAAAAGAGAAATCACAGCATATCCACGGAGTGAATGATGATGAGTGGGCGAAGCTCTGGAGGTTCATCGGTAAACCGTGAATCTTCGTTCAGTACATCATCAAAGACGTGACAAACACTGTCTGTATATATACAACAAATTTTATTTATTCGTAAATGGTAGCTAGACGTGGCTTCCGGTCCCCCCCTTCATTATAACGGCTTTATGGTCGGTGAAGTGGAGGGATAGGGGGTTCTTATATGGCTCCGTAGAGGATTCCTAGAGGGGAGAGAGGGGGGTGAGCGTAGAGGAGAGAGAGGAGGAGAGGACGCACATCCGCTGTGGGGATGTGGAACGCGGACGCCGCTCCGTAGAGTAGAGGATTCCTAGAGCAGAGAAAGGGGGGTGAGCGTAGGAGAGGCGACAGAGGGGACGCACGCACCGCTCCCTACAGTAGAGGATTCCTAGACGAGAGAAGGTGGCTCTGGAGGGGTGTAGGACGCGGGCGCCGCTCCGTACAGTAGAGGATTGCTAGAGGAGAAAAAGGGGGTGAGCGTTGGAGAGCAGAGAGAGGTGCAGGGGACGCGCATGCTCTGGAGGGGTGTAGGACGCGGTAAGGAGGGATGGACTAAGCCCCCGGAAGCACATCCAAGCAAGACGAAGGAATGGAGCCAACCTGGGCGACAGACACCACCTGCCTAGTCATTGCTAAGCTGCCCCTCTATGCTCTCGTCCATGACTCTAGTGACTGTAGTGGTGGTGGACGGCCTTATTGTACTACAGTGTTCTGCTTGACATAGATGGCCACACCGCCTGCGGGACGCTTTGCGTCCTCGGTGCACGCGATGGGAACTAGAGGTGGTCTGGAACGCGCTTATTCTTTATGGTCATCAGCGTCATCGTCATCATTATCACGAGATACTGCCGGTTACGCCTGACGCGGGACAAAGTTAGACTTAGAGGAGCTTCGCCCCTAAAGAGAAATCGTACCCTTTCGCTCCGCGGTCACTCCGGACGAAATACGATGTCTGGTTGCTCCGTACCACATTTGTACTTGTGTCCGGAACCAGTGCCCGATCTCATGCCGCGATCGTTGGATTTGTTCGACAGCATCGTGTTGCCTTCGTCGGGCTGGTCACGGTCCGAAAGAATTGTGGTGAATTTTATAGCGACGAGAACAGCTGCGCGTTTATCTGTGCGGTATTCAAGTGGTACAACGGTAGTCAGACTTAAGTGCTTGGTATCGTCAGTAGGCTCGCATGCCATGCAGTCGGAATGGCCGATACCGGCTCCGTCTGCCTGAGGAGCATCGATAGGCATGGCCATGCTAGCGTCAGAAGATCTTGAAGAAACGGGCGGATGTTCAGAGAATATGACTTCGATTGCCGTGACTTCTGCGAGTGATCCGCTCGCACACTTGGCCAATGACTGCCGTGAAATCTGCAGATGTGGCAGTGACTGCTTAGAGATCTTTCTGCTATCTGCGGGCAGGTCAGATTGTGCTGGTGAAACGTCCATCTGGTTGACGAAATTCATTACGAACTCAGATTCCTCGAATCGGAGAAATGCAGGTGATGGTGGTAGTTAGGTCCTTATTTTCAAGCAAAGATAGGCTTGGGGTCCGCGACTCAGACAGGTGCGACTTGCAGATGGTATTGGGCTGTGGCAAGGAAGTTCGAGAAGTGGGTTCGGACGTGGAATCCGCAATGTGAACCACGAAGCCAACCTTACAGCCTGCTCCTTTGTCTCCCGCGTGGCGTTCCGCGAAGAGGTCATTAGAGGCCTTCCAAGGAACAGCTGCACAGTCGGTATAATTCCCTGCGGATGCGTCGTCAGCGAAGCGCCCTTCACGAGACCCGTCTTCGCTAGTGGTCCCTGGCAGTGATGTACTTGAGTCGGGCACCGACGACGCATCCGAAAGCTCAAGCGGTGAACTGCAGCGCAGAACTGCAGCCTCGAGGTGGAACCCCTCCCGAGTTCCATCCTCGGTTGCGGTCTGGTTGGACTGAGTGGTGCCAGAGAGGTGGTAAGGAATCCGGCCAAAGCAGCTACAACTTGCAGTTCCAGTCCGCTGCGGGACCATTTCGAAGGCCGTCTATGGCCATGGACCATTTCTGCGCTTCTGTCCAGGTCCCTCGAGCTCCCAGAGCGTTCGCGGTCGCCACCCAGTCGTCAGCATCATTCTCGAAGCCGTGGAGCTCCGGCATTTCGTAGGCGGCTTGCGATGGTGGGATCGCAGGTAACAATGAAGAGAGCGCCGGCGCCAAACAGCACGGCTGGTGTGAGAGCTGCATGACGGAACACCTGAGCTCTCTGCGTCACTCGGGTGAGCTGAGCTCAAGGTCTTGTGAGGCAGCTGCATCCAACATGGCGTTGGTGGCACTCAGTGCCGGGAGGATGGCAGGAAACAGCGCAGAACTCGACGCTGTCTAGCCGTTGACCGTGACACAGAGTCGCGCGATGGTACCTGAAAATTCGGCGACACTTTCAGGCGAACCGCACGCGGAGCCAGTGGTGACATCTGATGGGTAGGAGATGATCAGTGTAGTCACTGAGGTGGTACCGTTGTCCGAGGGGAGCTAGGGCAGCTCCCCTAAGCGCCTCAGATGAGAGTCGAGTACTGATCGAGATGTTGTCGCAACGGGAAGCATGAACGACATTCCCGGTGCACATGGGCACGTGCGTATCTTTGTCCGGTGGTAGCATGATGGTCATCAGGTCGTGCCCTAGAACCGTTGGGGAAGGCATGGACGCCTTCTACTAATGGTGTGATGGGCAGCTGAAGGAGCGGTCGGGTTGATGACTCCATCACAAAGGAAGCGTGGATGGTGTTCCTTTTAGCCGGAGGGACGGAAGCAGCCAAGACCAATGACGGCGTGCAATTTCAACTTCAATATTACGGTTCTTCAACGATTTGTGACTGCGCCATTGTAAGGAATGATACCGACACTGCACCGATTCTATGTGCCGGCTGTTTATCTGCGCTTCTTCTTCCTGTGTCCTCGCGCTACCAGACCACAAGACCCACTGTTCCTAAGCCATCACAATATATATATATATATATATATATATATATATATATATATATGTATATATATATATTGGCTATATATATGGATGGCTATATATATAGCCATCTTATTGTGGCTAAGCCTTGGAACTTAGAAATCGGTTGCACTCTCGAGCAGCTTCTAGTGGGTCATCTCCAAAAAGGACGCCGCTCCCGCTGAGAGTCCGTGCCTAGCTGTGGCTGTCGCTGATGCATTATCGCTGAGTGCCGGCAAAAAAACGCCTTAACAAATTGGTGGAGAGTGCTGTGCTCCCACTCGATGCCTGTGGATCTTCGATCTCGTACCCTGCCATCTACCATGCCCCAAGACGCTTCTCAGCAAACGCCTCTCCCCGTGCTGCCCACTTGTCTCGGTGGCCCACGCATCCGCGATCCACCCATCTTCACTGGCGCCGATGGCACCGACGTGGAGGACTGGCTCGTACTTTACGAGCGCGTGAGCGTCCCCAACAAATGGGACGACGACGGCAAGTTGACCAACTTCGTATTCTACCTTACGGTAGTTGCAAATTTGTGGTGTAACAACCATGCGTCCGATTTTGCAACTTGGTCCGATTTCAAGACCGCCGTCATGAACGTTTTTGTCCGCCCTGCCGTTCTTCAGCTGCAAGCCGAACAGCGCTTACGCGAACGTGCTCAGCAAGCCGGTGAGTCATTCACCAGTTATCCCCTTCAGTCACGGCGTACACAATTGTGTGCGCGAACTTCAGAGGCGCGTCACACAGCGCCTATTTTTTCAAATGGTCTGAAACTCAGTGTGCACATTCCTGCAGGAATGTGCACACTGAGTGCTACGTATTGCTGCGTATTGCTGCAGAGGGTCACTTTGCCGCGTTCCAGGAGCAACGTCAAGAGTATTTTTTTCTCCGCTCGAAACGAATAGAACCAAAAAACAAACTGTTGATGCATTTCGGGCCTAATAGTTGATTCTTTTTATGCAAGTATAGAAGCTTACTGATTGCAGAATAATTAGATAAGTAGTTACATGCTAATTTATTAAAGACGATAGTCTTTCTTGGGATACCTAAACGGAAAAATTTTGGTCTGTCTGTCTGTCTGTCTGTCTGTTTGTCTGTTTGTCGGCACGTCACACGATTCAGCTAGCTGGCCAAACTTTAACCACCTGCCTTACGACCTCCAATCTTGACCAAGAAGCATGTGTTCATACGGGTGAGCGTGGGCAATTAAAAATCAAATATTACGCATACCTGAGGCACAACATCAATACCTTAGTACTATTCACAGTGTTCCTTTAAAACAAAATCTATAGATACGTAATTATAAAGATCCTAGTGTTTATTACGCGGCGCTGCTGTGTACAAAACAAGTCTCCGCCCAGTGATTTAACTTTGACGCTGTGGCTGGCTGTGGTCACGGTGTAAGAGGTAGCTACTTCTTACACCGTGGCTGTGGTCTACACGGTAGCGCCATCTACAGCGCTACCGGGGAACATCAACACAAGCCGATGTTCCCCGGTAGCGCTGTAGATGGCGTCCTCTTCTGTTTTATCAATGCCAGCCAGATGCGGCCGATTCATCGTAGAAGAGCGCTGTCTCAGGCAAGGCAAAACATATATGGCCGCTTGATGAAATACGACCCACTCTACAAGACATGATCAGAGAACGCAGAGAAGAGACTGACGACCAAATTTCAGCGGAGAAACGCCGGCGTCCGTCTAAGCGCGCCCGGAAAACGTCCGAAAAACGAGCCCAGCGGCTAGCCCAGCTATTAAATTGTGGTACTCATGCCGCTCATGCAGTGCAGTCGGCACAAGACTATCGTCTTTCGACGACATTTGCAGCGAAGCACGCAGATACGCGGCCAATTTTTTTTAATTACTGAAACTCACAGAAAACAACACATTCCTTCATTTTATTTCTTGGAATGTAATTCTGAGTGCCTTGGATGTATGCCATGCGAATTTGACGCATTTGCAGATGTGCATCTTAATTCGTGACTGAAGGGGTTATATCGAAGATGTCCTCGACTTGTGCAAGAAAGCCAACGAAACCATGTCTGAGTCTCAGAAGATCCAGAACGCCATGAAAGTTATTGACGATGATGCCTTCACCATGCTGCTCGCCAAAAACCCTGTCACAGTGGCCGAGGTCATAACACTGTGCCAGAGCTACGAGGAGTTCCACCGGCAGCCTTCGATGACCCGTCGCTCCCCCTTCACGAGATGCAGAGCTTGCTGGCTTGGTGGCCACCTCTGACCAGGCGGCGTTGCTGCCAGAGCTGAAGTCATTCATCCGTGAGGAAATCGCACGCCAGTTTTCTCTCCTGGCCTTTGCCCACCCGCCGGCCGTTCAACAATCGGCGACCACCCTTCTTCCTCCCCTCCGCCAAGCGATTAGGCAGGAAATTTCGGAGGTGATGCCAGTGTACCGCCAACAACCTCCGGCTCCTGCGCCCCAGAGTTAGCTCAAGTTGTCGCCAGGCCGCCTCAAGTACTTCCGGCGGCCGCACCTCTGACTTACGCCGAAGCCGCCGCTCGACCTCCGGGCACCGAAGCGGGTGTGCCGGCTACATATGCTGACGTCGTCCCTGGGCCTCGACTTCAGCCCACCATCCACTCATTCCAGCCGCCGTTCCGTCCGTCAGGTCTTGCGACATGGGTGCGACCTACTCCGGCGAACCGATGGCGCACACCCGAGAACCGGCCCATGTGCTTTGCATGTGGTTACGCCGGTCATGTGGCATGTTATTGCTTTCGCGTGCAGCCGCCTCCTGTCACGTCACCTGTCGCTGGCCAGCTGAGCCGTCCTTTTCACTACTCACCCCCGGCTATGCGAATGGCGTCTCACCCAGCTCTATCTCCTCGTAGGTCCTCGTCTCCACCACGCCGATCCCTGTCACCCATGCGGCCAAGTTCGGCCGCTCAAGAGCAGGAAAACTAGTCACAGTCCACGAGGCAAGGGCTGCGACGCTATGGAACTGTGAAAGCCCTGATTATATATATATATATATATATATATATATATATATATATATATATATATATATATATATATATATATATATATATATATATAAGTGTTTACTGGTCCCCAGGTCGATAGGATGGCTCCTTATTGCGCGGGGAGCAATTGCACTGAATGTGAATGGCAGACGTTCGGCTGGTATGGAAGACGACGACGGTGATCGGTGGCTGTGGTTGTCGCTCGCGCACGCGCTTGCCGGTAACTAGACTGGCCTGATAATGAGCCTTTCACGAAGCTACGTCTGACCCTTTCTCGACGTACAACACCCCCATTTTAATATATTGCTACATGCATAATGCCAGCCCCTGAACCATGCGCGTGTGCGCCCGACGAAGAGAAAGAAGATCCTTGGCTGCTCGCTCTCTGAGCTGAACCGGTCAGCTGTGCGACCGCGGTTGAAAATATATCGTGTGCCTAGACTACGGTGCAAGCGACTCGTCACTCCCGTAACAATATATATATATATATATATATATATATATATATATATATATATATATATATATATATATATATATATATATATATTGTGAGCGCCGACTGTGCAGATCATCGTCTTCATCTGCATATACAAACCATCATATCATCATTATTTTGTCAAGCGTGCTGCGCCGCTTGGCCCTCACGCGACTCCATTAAAATATAACCTTGCTACCGCCGTACCGGATGTGATCTCATAAGTGGTGGAGCGTGCTTTTATTACCACGTCCTCTTGCTCTACCGGTCACCCCTGGAGCTCCGGTCTGGTCGACGGCTGTGCTCGCAAACAGCAGGGATGGAACAAAACAACGCCTCCACTGCCGCAACCACTTCGGCGCAAACAGCTGGGCCTAACTACACCGTGAGTACGTCACAATGAGACCCTCCGGTACTTCACGGCTTTCGCGGTGAAGATGTCGAAGAGTGGCTCGACAATTACGACAGGACCAGCGTTTGTAATCATTGGGACGAGGCACGCAAACTGCGCTATGTTCCCCTTTTAACTCAAGGTGGTCGCTAAAACGTGTTTCCACAACCACGAAAGCGACTTTCCTGATTGGACAACGTTCACGGCGCAACTCCGTCAGATTTTTGGCATGTCTG